>RQTK01001298.1:59511-109034 GCA_003991915.1 Elysia chlorotica
TCATGACTCCTGTCTCAGCCACTTAGCATTGAGACAGACAACTGTATGTTTCATTAATGGTAGAGATCGCGGGGAGAACTCGCCGCCTAATGATTAGAAAAGATTAGTAATACTCATCCTACTGAACAGCTCATCCCCTCATTCCCCCTACCCCACCCCCTTCTGTTCCTTGCCTCGGGCCAGTGTTTCTGGTGATACCAGAGAGTGTGAAATAGTGAGAGATGTCACAGGTACGGTTTTGCATAATTACGTGGGTCGGAATATTGAAGCTTCTTTCTTTAAACGTCATAAACATCATAAATAGGGGACAAAAAAAACAACAACGTTAAAACAAAAGTTATCTCCAAGGCTTCCCAAAATAGCAGGCAAATTCACCCAAGCAGACATACATTTGCATTAATAGAGTCCAAGAAATGTATAATTATCATTTAAAAAGGAGAAACAGTTCGACTATGTCTCATCATTACAGTGCAGGTTGAGTATTCTGCACACAAACGGCTCTTTGATTATCAATCTAAACTAACTCGCGAGGTTATTTGTGAGCGACTTCTTCTTATCACTTAGACAATAATCATTACGCTAAAATCCGTTTTATTCGACCATTTTGGTTACTTCGCCTGTTCTTATGGAGACCTTGGTTATTACTCAAACCTCAAGGTGATAACCTTGTTGTAGTCTTTATACATAATGGACGTTTCATTATTACTCACCGTTCAAGATCATAAACTTCTGGTAGTCTTTAAACGTGATGACTGTCCCGTTGAAAGCCTCACAGGTGGCGCTGGCGTTGGTGTACGAGGCCACCTTGATATCGCCATACAGGCACCATTTGAGATCGCCCAAGGGGTGCCAGCCTAGCGGGCAACCGCCAGCTGCAGGAGAGAAAATAAAAGGTTAGCATCTTCTTCCCACACCTTGCCGCTGATTCGTCTCCTGGTAGGGTCACCCAAGCCAGACATATTGAAAGGTAGAGACCATACTACGAGCAGTCACTGGCCCTCCAGGTTGGGGTTGAACACGGGGCCAACAGACCCATCTCGTAAAAAAGACCACTGGTAAAGAAACTGCTACAGATATCCATAAAACCAGCTTCGTTAGGGAAGATTCCTCTCCTGTAGAGCTCATGACGTACACTGGTGATATCCCTTGGGAACCCAGTGTGCCGACAACTCTTCTGACCATCAAGAACAAGATCAGGACAGGGCCCTGGAACATCGGAACCCTGATGAAACTGGAAGAACCGCACAAGTATGTCGAGAAATGAACAGGTACAACTTGAAGATATCGGGCCTCTGTGAGACTAGATGGACAGGGACAGGAAGAACGAGACTAGCCGATGGAAACACTATAATCCATTCCGGAAACGAGGAACGTCAAGCACACACACATGGAGTCGCGCTACTTATGGCACCCGCGGAAACACGGGCACTATTGTCGGTGGAAACTTGTATCACCAAGAATTCTCACAGCAAGATTGAACTGGAAGGGCAAAGGAGTGCTATGCTCCCACAAATGCAGTAGACACCGAAAGCAATGAGGAATTTTATGTACCAAAGAGAGAAATGAAAATATCGTTGGGAGCCATAAACGCTAAAGTAAGCCGAGACAAGACAAACATGGAGCACATCATATGAATGCACGGCACGGGTGAACAAGGCGACAATGGACAATTCTGCACTGAGTTTTGCTCCTTTAATGATCTGAAAAGAAAACAAACCTTGAAATACTAGAGATGGTAAATATCAAGCAAAAACAGCTCCTTAAAACAGCGAAAGAGAGAAAAATTAAATAATACGGGCATGTAAGAAGGCACAGATCATTGCAGAAGAAAACTGTAGAGGGTATGGTGGAAGGCGTGAGGTAGAGGAAGCAGGACAAGTGGAGGACTCGACTGGAATGAAAATCAACGAGTACTGCGAGATTGCGCTTGGACGAGCAAGATGGAAGACCATGGCATCCAACCTGTGGGAAGAGAAGAAACTCTGACTGACTAAATGACCTGATGATTGGAGGCAATTTGCCCCCGCACAAAACCACCATCAAACGACATGGATCTCACCCGACGGCGAAACGCAAAAACAAATAGATCACAGCAAGGGAGAGAGTGAGGAGGACGAGAAGGGGCAGAAGGAGGAAAAGAAGAAAAAAGAGAATACATAATAGTAAGAAGAACAAGAATAAAAAAAACAACAACAATAACAACGACAGCAAGAAAAACAACAACCTCTAAAACAATAACAGCCACAACAACAACTACAACATCAACAACAACAACAGCAACAACAACAACAGCATCAACAACAACAGCAACAACAACAACAACAACAACAACAACAACAACAACAACAACAACAACGACAACAGAAGTTACAGCAATCTTACAATCTGAATCAAGAAACATTAAAAATTGATAAAAGCACCTTGCTGTTCCAGCCTCTTTATCGCATTACAAATTAATAGTTAACTTGATCATCACGATGTTAAAAAGATATAATTATTTCTATAAGCAACATTTTATGACAACAAAAAACAACATGGAATAGAACCATTACATTTTTAAAAATAAATTTTAAAATAATCAGTGTTTAGTACCTGGCTTGACAATTTCACATGTGTAGTTATATTCGACACCATCGCACAACTGAGCATTCAAAAAACCTTGAGTCATTACTAACGTTGTACAGCTATGTCCGGCCTTACTCCGCCGACGTCCAACGAAAAAAGTTCCCTAATGACAGAAGAACGTAAAAGCTTTGTTTGAACTGGTGAATATAAGCAAATTAGCAGATTGATTATTTTTTAGCCTAGCACGACAAATTAACAAAGTAACATTAAAAAGATGTACAAACAAAAAGAAAAAATAATAGAGAGCAAAAAGAGAGACAAGAAATAGAAGCATAGATGAAAAGATAGATAGATAAATCTATAGATTGATAGATAATTGATAGATAGGTGGATATTTGCACATATAGATGGATTGACAGACAGGAAGGTATATAGATATTTGGATAGATAGACAGATAGATATATAGACGGATAGATATATAGATGGATAGATAGACATGGACGTGTACACACACACACACACACACATATATATATATATATATAGCCAGTCTCGCACGATGCAACATTGAGCACTCCAGATTGGTTGAAATTTGTTAAGTGTCCAGATAAGTTGAGTTTGTTGCATAACTCCAACGTCAGCATTACATAGGTTATATGTGAGGCCACGACAGGCCTGTTGATATTTATCAGTTGTGGCGCTTTCTACGTGTGGCATCACATCAAATTACACGATGCACGTCTTTGAATCCGTCTGCACTGTCGCCTCATTGTTGAGGGTGGACTTTGAGAAATCAACAGACTAAACCTGCATTGTGTTTTCTTTTCCTCATGGTCGCCAGATAGCTCAGTGGGCAGTTCTCTGTACTGACGAGCAGTCTGCCAGAGGTTCGAATCTCATGTGACGTTTTCGTTCTGCTCCAAACAACGCGGAGACCAGTCTAATATGAGTCTCATGTTATATCTCTGCAGAAATTGTACTTTTTTTCAAAATCATTCCTCTTAAATAAATCTGGCATGTAAAAGTCTCAGTGTTTTATTGGTGCACTAAAGGGAATTATTACACAGACCTGGTTGGTCTCCCCTGGCCATGTGGAATTGCCCGAGTCAGAATTATACGTTAGAGCAACCCAAACCTCGGTGGTATAATTCATTCTTTGGAGCACGTACTCTGAAAAACATTTTTATATATTTACTTACTGTATTAAAAAGCTCATGAAAAATTCTTAGGCTCATGGTAAAATCTTATAAACCGACATAGTGAAAAAAATAAGCTGCTGTTTCAGCTGCTGTGTAAAAATTATTTGTTACCAACGTTTTTCTTTTCGTTTTCTTCATCTTTTTGGAATCTTGAATGTTTTATGTCAAATCATATAATAATATAGTTTTTCCAAATAACTACTTCCGACAGAGCTCTCTCTCTCTCTCTCTCTCTCTCTCTCTCTCTCTCTCTCTCTCTCTCTCTCTCTCTCTCTCTCTCTCTCTCTCTCTCTCTCTCTCTCTTTGTGTACTGCCAAATCACCCATCGTGACTTTTTCCGTGTCTGCGTGTTGAAAGTAAACCATTTTTGTGGCCATAGTTCTCAAAAATTCACAAAAATCGTGGGAGATAAACGTTCTCAATTTAAATCAGTGCTAAATTTTATTTCTTTAGTTAAAAAAGGGTTTAGGGAAATATAATTTTGATCAATCTGTATGGATATTTAAATTTCCGTTTTAGCCACTTGTTTTCTGTGATTCTTTCTAACCAAATTTACCGTCGAGATATAGCATGGGCTGATAAGTTGATGCTTTCAAACTTAACTGGCGAAATGGTGTAGCATGGATTCAAAGTAAAACTGATGTATCATACTCACTGGCGATATATAGTATATCACGAACTCACAAATAAACTATTGAATCCAACCTTACTTGCGTTGTATAGTATACCATGAATTCACGGTTGCCTTCTGTATCCAAAATTACTGAGTGAGTTTGTTTTTTACCACATGTCAGCACAGAAACTGCGATAATTGTGTCCATGTGGCTCCTTTATCTCTCTATGCATGAAAAGATTGGTTTAAAGTAAAGGGTAGTGGTTTAATAGATCCATGTCTAGAATTATCAGAGTTACACTTTATTATGCACACCAATGTTCTTCAGATACTTCAGTTGGCGCTGAGGACTAATAATAAGGACATGTGCGCTCTCTAATAGCAAAGGTGCAGATTTCTTCCCGGTAAAAAGCGGACAGTCATCTAGATTGTGACTTATGGATAATTGATAATGGAAGGTATGAAACATACTGGGAAGATGCTATTTTACGGATTCACATTATATAAACTGCTGTATCCAAACTTACTGGCGAAATGGTATGTAATGGAGTCAAATATTAACTTCTAAATGGTATGTAGTGGAGTCAAATATCAACTTCTGTACCCAAACTTACTGACGAAATGGTATGTATTGGAGTCAAATAGTAACTTCTAAATGGTATGTAATGGAATCAGATATTAACTGCTGTAGCCAAACTTACTGGCGCAATGGTATGTAATGGAGTCAAATATTAACTTCTGTACCCCAACTTACTGACAAAATGGTATGCAATGGGGCTATAGTGAACGAACGTATCCAAACTACCAGCTAAAATTTATAGTTAACTTGTGTATAGTATTCTAACTAAACAGGGAGAAGTCAGATTAAATGTAAGCCTTCAAACGTATCGTTCTGTTCGTGAATCATAGTGTTATTGTAAACAAACGTACTTTTATGTTCATAATCATGGTGTCAGCGTAAACAAACTTACCGTTATGTTCATGAATCATGGTTTTACCGTAAACAAACCTACCGTTATGTTCATGAATCATGGTGTCATCGTAAAAATTACCTTTATGTTTATGAATCAGGGTGTCGTAAAAATTACCTCTATGTTCATAATTCATGGTGTCATCGCAAAAATTACCTTTATGCTCATCAAAAAATCACCGTTACGTTTAATGAATCATGGTGTCATCTTAAATAAATTATCTTGATGTTAATGGATAATGGTGTCATCGTAAACAAACTTACAGTTATGTTCATGCATCATGGTTTCATTGTAAACAAACTTACCGTTATGTTCATGAATCAAGGTGTCATCGTAAACAAACTTACCGTTATGTTCACGAATCGTGGTTTTACTGTAAACAAACTTACCGTTATGTTCACGAATCGTAGTTTTACTGTGTAAACAAACCTACCGTTATGAACATGTTCATGAATCATGGCCTCACTGCAAACAAACCTACCGTCATGTTCATGCATCATGGCCTCACTGTAAACAAACCTACCGTTATGTTCATGAATCATGGCTTCACTGTAAACAAACTTACCGTGATGTTCACGGGTCATGGTTTTACCGTAAACAAACCTACCGTTATGTTCATGAATCATGGTTTTATCGTAAACAAACTTACCGTTATGTTCACGAATCGTGGTTTTACTGTAAACAAACCTACCGTTATGAACATGTTCATGAATCATGGTTTCATCGTAAACAAACTTACCGTTATGTTCATGAATCATGGTTTTACTGTAAACAAACCTACCGTTATGTTCATGAATCATGGTTTTACTGTAAACAAACTTACCGTTATGTTCATGAATCATGGTTTTACCGTAAACAAACCTACCGTTATGTTCATGAATCATGGCCTCACTGTAAACAAACCTACCGTTATGTTCATGAATCATGGTTCATCGTAAACAAACTTACCGTTATGTTCATGAATCATGGTTTCACTCGTAAACAAACCTACCGTGATGGTCATGAATCATGGTTTCATCGTAAACAAACCTACCGTGATGTTCACGAGTCATAGTGTCATCGTAAAGTCTGACAAGGTTCGCGTCCTGCTTGTGACACACAGCCCTGGCCGCCGACTGGTTCAGGCGTTCGTTGTAGAACAGGAGACAATTCTTTGAACCTGTTTCAAACCAGCCTTGGGGGCAGACCGTTCTATTGAATTCCTCTGGAGATATTGATATGTTTGGATTTTTAAAGATTTTCAAGTATCAAATAAATACTGCAATACACATATATCCATTCTATTGTACTAGGTGATCTCGGGATATAATCATTTTGAAACAGGAGATCCCTTTAAAAGTAATCAGTGCGAAAATAAGAACATCAACAGTAACAGCAAAAACAACAACAACAACAACATCAACAACAACAAAAAATAAATAACGAACTGAAGTCCTCATTTCGCAATTTCATATTTCCACATCACTTTTGTGCATATCTCTATAGCATAATCAATGTCTCTGCTTCATTTGGGTAATCTAAGGCATTGCACACAGTAAGACATTTCGATCCGTTAGACAGGCTACTAGGACATAACTTTGATGGAAAAGGTCTTAGAGTTCTCTGAAAAATTTACTGGGAACAAGAAGCTGTGGTAACAAATGATAATAAATTCAGTGAGTGCATAACAATCTGTAGGGAAGTGACGCAGGGATGTTTTTGTTCTCCCAACCTCTTCAAAATCTATATCGAGATGATCTTTCGGAACCTAGAGCGGCATGCAGGTTTCAAAGTAAGAAGACTTCACACAAACAAACTAAGATACGGTGATGGCACAGTGTTAATTGCGGTCTCGGATAAAAAATTTGAAACTGCAGTTTTTGAACAGTCCAATACAGGTGATGGAATAGAAAAAACCCCACACAGATATTGTATGAACAGATTTGTAGTACTACAGGCAAAGGAAGACACAAGAACTAGACAGTCTGAATAGCAACGCAAGGGGAAAGTAATCCCCCACAATAATGAACTCATCAAGAGAATCGACAACAGAGAGGAAAGGAAGACCGATCTCTGAAACAGGCCTGTCATTTGGGTAAAAGAGTCAGACGTAAGTCTTGAAATCCGGCACTTTATTGGTGTTGAAAGACCGTTAAGTTGTTAAAAAAACCTCTGTGCACAGCCACCAGGTAAGTAAACAAATCAAGCAAACCAAACTGGTTGATATTTGAACGGAGCCTGCCGATAGACGTTAATAAACTTACAAACAAATCCAATCTTCAGCGGGGCGTACTCACCATCCTGGTCTATAACGCATTCATCGGCGTGAGTTCCGCACAGGGCAGTAAGCGCCAGGGCCAGAATCACCAGCCTGCAGCCTCTAGTCCTGGTGTACATCCTGGTACCAAAGCCATGGGCTTCGTCAATTTATACTGGTTTAAACATGAAAGAATCTTCTTATTAGAAACCTAATTAAATATCGAATATTTATATTTATATTCAAAGAAGTTTTTGGTTGTTTCTTGTCTTTTGAGGTTTTAAGTGATCACATTGTGGATTAATTTTTTGTTTCGATATTTGTAAATGTATTACTTTTTAATACACGTATTACCGATTAAGTCTGTGAAGAAGAAAAACGTATGCGATTTTAGATTTGAAGAAGGAATTGAGAGCAACGAAGCATTGGAAACTGTGGGCATATGATCTTCATAGCTAGAAAGCATGGAGCCCTGTTGGGTGAAAGGGTGGAGCAAAGTGTGAGCTTATGGGGAAAAAAGTCAGTGTTGGTAAACTCTGTAAAACCGCAAATAATTCTTTTTTTTTTAATACAATATCTACCCAGGTTAATTTATAGATCTAGAACTAGTTCTTCACACTTTTGTTTACTGGGAAAAACAAGAAAAGTGTAGATTAATATTTAAAATGAAAGTAAACTGGCAAAAATATTACGCGGAAGGGGGTGGGGTTATGTGTTGAATGAATACGTATAGATCTAGATCTAGATCTAAATTCTGTTATTCTGCCTAGCTCAACGTCAAAGTTTATCTGAAATAAGGCTTTTAAAGAAAAAAAGCATATTCCTTTCAACTTAAATAGACACCCAAATTCAATTCAGTTCAAGTGATATTGATATTACTGCTAAAAATATGCAATATGTTGACTTTGAACTGAAGAAGAGGAAGATATACAGAGACGTTTTGATCTAGACATATTTCTTAATGAATACAAACCTTTTCATGTCTACTGTCTTGTCTTGTCTTGCTCTTTCTTTGCAAAACATTTAGTGATTCACATGTCAATGAATCACTTTTTTTTTAATGATGTCAGGTTCCAATTAATCGTCTAACATAATGTAATAACAATAAAATACGATATTAAAATAGTGTTAGAAAACAAAAACACAAAATAAGGCCTCGCTATAGCTTTAATTAATCTAGGTCTAGATCCCTACTCACACATTGTCATTTCTGGGGTCTGGGCGTAACGTTCAACAAAGCTTTTCGTCGCTCCATTTTGATGTGATCGCGCAACTAGGGAACGCCACATAAAAGTCTTATGGGAATTTACTTTTTAGTGTTTGGTTTAAATCACACAATTGGATTTTTCATAAGCTAAACATGGCGCTTCTTCTTCCGTTTGGACTTTTGATCATTAAGTGAAAACCATTCTAATTTGAAGATTTTTCTGACATTTTGGCAAATGTTGTAGTGTAAACGATCTATAAGATCAAAAGCCAGCTCGATAGTGATACCACACTACACATAATTATTTACTATAGAATGGGAATTGCTAGATTGTTTATCAATATTTATTAAACATTAATTTTACCACAGATTTGTTTGTTTATTAGTTTTGGTTTGCTTAACGTCAAACATGAGCACTATAAATAGACTATTATTCTGGACAGGCCCCAAGATTGACGTCTGACAATTTATTATGTTGTCACACACGAAACAGGGCGGGTACACATGATCACCTGTCTCAGTCGGTCACATTTTACTGACACCGATCCAGCCAACAGGGAACGTAATCTGACAAATTTAATGCATTATTGACCAAACGTTAGATTCAAGCCGCGGACCTTCCCACCTGGAGACCAACGCTCAACCACTAAACCCCCCCCCCCCCCCCCCCCCCACCCCCACCACCACCGCCCCGCCCCCCCCCCCCCCCCCCCAATTACAAATTTACCACGGATATAGATAGCCGGTAGTGTGCTAATGTGCAGTAAATACAAACCACAGATTCGATAAAATGAAGAGCCTAAATTAGGCAACGGAGTAATTGCAAGTAACGATCTTTCTCTGCCCTTTAGGAAACCTTAAGAAAGGTTACCCATGCATTTTCAGCTGGCAATGACAGAATAATATCTTAATATTGACAGACTAAGTTTAGAGTTGCAGCAACACTACGAAATTACAACTGCTAATGTTTGCTCACCTTGACAAATATTAAAAAAATGTTCATGCTCGGGTGGAGATGATATGGGGAGGGGGGCATCGCCGTGAATACGAACTAATTTAACATTTTTAGTCACAGCTTCTTTTCTTCATGTTAATACTTTACACAAATACAAAAATCCAATAGCTAGCTAGTTGTCCAATTTAAAACCCTAAATATTATAGGCGGGCACGCATTAACAATAACACCCCCATTAAAGGTATCTTGATCTATATAGATTGCCACCACACCCAAGCAATGTTTAAGTGATCAACACACCTACAAACTACATGAAGCATTGGCCAGGGAAAATTGTGCTTAAAATAAAGATACATGTAATAGTTAGAGGTACTGGTATTCGAAGCTAGGGCTTTAATGGGAAAAATATAATAATAATAACAAACAGTCTGAATAGCAACGCAAGGGGAAAGTAATCCCCCACAATAATGAACTCATCAAGAGAATCGACAACAGAGAGGAAAGGAAGACCGATCTCTGAAACAGGCCTGAATAATAATAATAATAATAATAATAAATACAATAATAGTCGTAGTAGTGGTAGTAGTAGTAGTAGTAGTAGTAGTAGTAGTAGTAGTAGTAGTAGTAGTAGTAGTACTAGTAGTAGTAGTAGTAGTAGTAGTAGTAGTAGTAGTAGTAGTAGTAGTAGTAGCAGCAGCAGTAGTACTGTAGTAGTAGCAACAGCAATAGTAGTGGTAACTAATGATTTTACTTTAATACAGTCCGCCAGCAATCCAGTTCCTAATTCAGTTTTTATGCGTTAGATACGTTCTGCCGTGGTTAGTGATGACTGATCGTTATGCTTCATTCAACACAGTCCGCCAGCAATCCAGTTTTCAGCTGAACTTTTTATGCGCTGCTAATCAAGTATGGGACGTTTTGACTCAATAATCACATTGTTTCAAAACTTTTTTTGTCCACCTAACGATTTTTCATGTCAAACTATGCCGATGGTATTATTTTCATGACCATGGGTAAACCATTTTACTATTTAGACAGTTTTTTTTTCTTTCTTCTAGCTTGAAAACTACATAATTGTTCTATACGTGTATAGCAAAGGGCAACGACGACTTTAAAAAAAAAAAAAAAAAATTATGTATTATTGTTGCTGGCTTTCAGAGCACTACGTGAATCCTATCTTAGTATTACCGGGTATTATCATGTACATATCTGTTATGTTTTACAGTACACCACAAGTTTCAATGTAAATAAAATAAAAATGTATTGTTTGTTTCAACTTGTTTAAAAATATTCCAACTTTTTTTTGTTTTTGCATCTTTTGAAGGTTTGTTTTACAAAGCCATTTTGTTCTTTAATTCCTAAAGTTTGTCACAAAGAAAAAGATGATGTAATTGTTAATTTTTCAATAATTTTGGCATTAAATTTTTTGAAATATTGATGACATTAAGATATTTTTTTACTTAAATTCGTCCACAATTTTGGAAGAATAAAAGAAACATGTGTTTTTCATTTCATGAAAATTGGATTTGTTTTTAGTGTCAAAATATTCATTAAATTTTCTACAATATCTGGTAATTAAAACTGCATTATTTTAGATTGGAAATAAACTGAAAAACATTAAGTGTCTTTGTTGCATTTAATGAGTACAGGTGAAAACAGGAAGCCTGTTTATAATGCTTATGTTTTCAAATTTATAATTATTAAGATACCCTTAACTAATTGGCATTTGCACATTTCATATTTTGAGGGACATAACATGAATCTTTCTTTTTCCCTAATCCAATCATAAGAGGTGGATTTTTTAATTAACATAAAATTATCCTAACTTTAAAATTGTATAATACACCTGTAAAGTATCCATCAAGGCTATCATAAAAAAAAAATTGTATGCTGAATTACTTGATAAATAAAAAATTTAATAAACACATACATGTAATAGCACTACATTAATATGTAGAAAGACATTATTTAAAAAATTGAACCACAGTTGGACCATTTTATTTTTCATTCCTCTGCAAAACTGGAGTTAAGATAGTATCAACTCTCAACATTATTTTTAGAGAAGGCTAATAAAATAATCGCACAAGTCTAAAATCAAATCACAGTACATAAAAAGGTAGTTATGGAACCAACTAAACTTCTTAATGTATTCTCAAATAAAACAAATATCTTATTTCAGAAATCTAGAGACAATTAGTGTTGCAATAGGTTCAATCCAACACATGGATTCCAGAAGTGACATTTTACAGAGCATCATTTGTTGGAGGAGTCCTGCCTTGTACGGAAAATTACTTGCAGCAGTGAATGTTAAAGGAAAGCACTACAGCACTGTTTCAGATTGCTAAAAAAAAAGGCATAGCAGAGGAGAACTGCATGCAAGCCACAGTGATCCTCTGCGACTGCCTAGGCCTAATAAGAAAAGTGGGCAGCTTCATCTCTATCCGTGAAAAAAAAATACAAAGAGAAGCAGACGACCTCCAGAAACCAGGTATTCTCTGTGCCTGCCTGTGGAATCCCTCTCACACTTTAGCACAAAAGGCAAAAGAGTTGCTAATGTACTTGCCGATGAAGGAAGAAGCTGGGCTCAAGCGGAGGGAAATATAAAAAGTTTCTGCATGTCGCGACGCTGAGAAGAGCAGATGAGAACCAAGGTTAACGAAGGTACAACAATCTTTATGAAGGTTCAAAGGAAACTGATGGTTACATTTACACGCAATTAACCCGCTGCAATGCTGTATAGGTTTTTCTCTTAGGAATGAACCACTTGTTGTTGCTAGGGAGCATGCTCAAAAATAATGTGGTGGAGCCCACCAACCTCGTGCTTTTGGACTGACTCGCACTATAGAGCGGCAGAAGGAAAGCTTTGGGGGCCTTCACAGAGGCAGGGTCCTGCAGAGGGGACAAACTGTCCTGGTGGAGATGGAGTTATTTTTCAAGCCCTGGCAAACGAGAGACGTCCTGGAACATCACGCATTTACAGCACAGAAGGGCGACATCACCAGCCTGCTCCCAAACAGGTAGTTGTGCAGCGACATGTTTCTGCCCCAAAGTGGGGAAAACTTGGCGGCCCTCACAGGAAATGGAATCTCTCAATGGTTCTCAATGTGGTGGAGTTGGGGCAGAGTGATATATCTCTTTGTAGGGAACAAGCACAGGGAAGCTACAGGTCTAATTCGACAATCACTTTGCTTAGCAGGACCTCCTCTTTGAATTGAACAGAAGAACATTTCATGCCACTCACACACTAAAAAGGTTTTGAGTGTTGAAAAATTGTAAGCATTTGAACCCCTTATGGATAGATTAAAATATTATTGGACAAGCGGACTCCCCCTTTTGAGAGAATTTAGGTTAAAAATAAAGATGTCATTATCAATCATTTGACAAAATAAGCATTGTTTGCCAAAAACCAACATTCTAGTTCAATGGGGCTGTATCACATTGTCCAACAACAGAGGAGTTATGGTTCTTAAATATTTCACTATATGCAAAGCAACACTGGAAGTCTACTGTTACTTGACAAGATTCTTTTCACTGGGATCTCATTTCATAAGTTAGTATTACAAAATAATGATAAAGGTACATAAAAAAGTCAGTACACGAGCATTAAAGATACATAAAAAATTTAATATGCAAGCATTACAGACTAATATTAAAGGCACATGAAAAAAAGACTAATACATAAATCAATGTTTTTAGTATGTCCCCTATACATTGACACTGAGTCATGTCAAGGGATCACAGGATAGAGAGGCACGGGTCCAGTAAGCTGTCCTATGCTCAGACAGCACAGGGTAAATAAGAAAACCTTTTAGATGCATGTAGTCATCATTAGCTCTCAACATAGGTACATGTAAGAGTAGATTTCGCACAAAGTCAGTCCTTTTTGTAGGAAAACAGCAGAGATAATCAACTAGTTTAAGTGTCATACTCATGGTGTCATTTTGTAGCAGATCTAACAAGTGACACAGTTTGCAAGCCTTGTTTTATCTTGGAAAGACTAGAATAAGTCGCACTGGTTAGCATAACTCATGCATTGGAAGTCTACTGTTACTTTTCACTGGGATCTCATTTCATCAGTTAGTATTACAGAATAATAATAAAGGTACATAAAAAAAAACCAATACACGAGCATTAAAGATACATAACAAATTTAATATGCAAGTATTACAGACTTAAAGGCACATAAAAAAGGCTAATACAATTACATAAATCAATGTTTTTAGTATACGCCTCAAGTGTAAGGTGCCCTCTCCCCCCTCTCTCCCCACCCTCCAACCCTCATGCCTCCTCCACATATGCCAGACAGAGAGAAAAAAAAACATCAACACATAGGCTAAAGCTAAGCAAGTAATTCATAAAAATGTCCTATGCTCAGAAAGCACAGGGTAAATAGGGAAATATTTAAGATGCATGTGGTCATCATCAGCCTTCCAACATTGATACACATAAGTATACATATATTTCACACAAAGTGAGTCCATTTTGTAGTAAAACAGCAGAGATAATCATGGGCTAACTTGAGCCCAAAATACACTGTGTGTACGTCTTGTTGCTACGTTCTGGACCGCTTGCTGAATCCACATTCTTAATTAAACAATTTTCCTACAAATTCAGTTAGGGAAGAGATATTGATGCAGAGCCTCATAGCTAATTCTCAAATAGAAATTGTTAAATAAGCGTCATTACAATTCCCCCATTTTAAACCCTCTACAGTGTTATTCCTCTTATCATTCGCCATCTGTCTCCTTGCCTCTAGCAAATATTCTAAATCTGGGCCAAAGACATAGCTGGGCTGTACTAAAAGCCATATAAATACACGAATGCAAATTAGCACAAACACCCTCATAGATAAGCTACACATAAAAACACAGGCTAAATAAAACTTAAAACTTGGTGGTAGGGGCTGTCCCGACACAGATAGATAAGCTACACATAAAAACACAGCTAAGAAAACTTTGATTAACAAGCAGGTAACTCTTCAAATGCGCCCTGTGGTCTGACATCACCAGGTGAATTGATTGGCTTGTGATGCACCTGACCACAATGGAACGCCCAGATCAGAATTGGTCCATATTTTTAACAGACCATGCGGTACTTCATTTTTTCACAATTGGAACACAAATTTTGAAACTATTCTGATGTGACATTGAAAGGTTCTATCTGCAGTTTTGGTATAATTAGAGATAACAGAATGATAACATTCTATCTGAACAGAATGATCATCAAAACAAAAATTGCATTAGAACTAACAGCCTAAACTTTTAATTTAGGTTTTCTCCAAAGAGCAAAAAGTACATATGGAACTGCTTTAATGTCACCTCACATATTGTCATAATGTATAATTAATCACATTTCCCCCTTCTATCATTGTATATTGTATATCATTGCTCCCCATCTCCCTCCAGTTCCTCCCCGCAGGCAAATCTCCGGAACCTTGCGACAGAGGGCCCTCCGTACGACTCGAGTAGTTCTCCGACACACATGGAGGAGTCAAGCAGGAAGTCCTGCTGGAGCAGCTCTGTCTGGGACTTCTGGTCGCCATCCTCCGCGCTGCCGGACTCGCTATGGTAACCCTGGTCAACTGCCTCATCCACGGACGAGCCCTGCAGAGATGAAACTGAATGCTTCACCTGGAAATTACCAATAACAACTATAGAGGCTTTTAAAGACAGTGATAGATCTAGGCAAACTCAAAGAAACATGTAAGACTGAAACATATAATATTATATTTACGGATAATTGAGGGGGTTCTAAATACTGCAGAGGCTTTTACAGACCGAAGGAAGTTATACACTTGTATTATGATTCAGTAATAAGAAAAGGCAGTCTAAGAACTATCACTGATGAATAATGAGGAAAAGTGAAAAAGGAGGAGACCGACTGCATCACCTGGGAATAACAGCTAAGTGATTTTTTATATTAGTTTTACCAATAGCTGGCCTGTAATTGACATTTTATTTGAAAAAGGGTGGGGTGACTAAGACTCATCAGATCACATTATACTAACACCAATCAGTAGGGGACAAAATGAGGCAAATCAATTTTTTGACAGATCCTGGGCTTTGAAGCGTTAACCCCTAGATCAGGAGACCAACACTACCACATGAGCCAGTTCCCCCACCCGCCCTCGTTAATAACAACTATGTAATTTAGAAGAGTGACTAGCAGAAGCAGAAAAACGAGGTCTAATAGCTTTTTAACAGGGCTTAAGTAGATGTCGATTTGATTTAAAAACAATTTTCTTGAGATAGTCTAATACTTAATTTTATCCCACGTTTATATTAAATGCATATTAAATACATTTATGTTAAAGGAAAAAAAAATTAGAAGGAATTGGTGCCTTGTAAATAACCCTAGAGGGTGAAATGTAGGTCCAATCCTTGTCCATGTCATTACTGTTGATTTTTTATTGTCTATATTTGTGTTATCTTTTGGTTTCAAGCTAGATCTAGGTTTGCATCTGTCTCTTCTAATCTGAGGAACCTTTGGTGTAAGTGAGTTGTGAGTTGGGTTACGTCTACCTAGGAAAGTGTGATGTCAGTGAGTGGGGTTGTGAGTGAAACTTTTATCAGGGGCTGTGGATCTAGTTAGAAACTGTTCTTTAATGACCTTAGCTTTTTTTCCAGCTGTTTTTAACCCCCCAACCCTTGTAAGCCTATAGTCAGCATACATACATAGTCTGGGTCAGCTGGCCTAAAGATCCTCCCATGAAGCTCATGTCATTAAAGAATGGTCCCAAAGTATTGGAGTTGTCTTTTGTCTTGAGTGGCTCTACGTCTACAACTACCTTGAGATAAGGGTTTGCACTTTGCTGTGGCTGCTCATGGAGCATAGATCTAGATCTACCTCTACTAATTCTACTGCTGCTACCAGTGATGCTAACTGGATCAATATACTTCACCAAACTTTTACTCTTAAATAAACATATCACAAGCCACGAATGCTTGGAATACTTTTAGCGAATTCTGACTCCTTTTTTTACAAACAAAAAATCTGTAAATTTATGGCAAATTGGTCCCACTGTGCTACTACTCATTCTCTTGGCTCTTGAATGCAAAACAGACCTTCAAGGAGGGAGAGTACTCCCCCACTGTTCGAGGGTTCATGCCCACGATGTGCTGGCACAATTCTCTCCCCAGCGTCGACAGAGACTCCCTGGAGAAGTCTGCGGGTGGCGGCACAAGCTCCAAAACTGACCCGTACTTTCCCATCAGAAGACGCTTGCCTGCTGCGTCTCCACCTGGAACATGCACAAATACTTGTTAATCAGTCACTATCCTTTCTCCTTCTTTTATTGGGCATAGCATAAAGCAGTTCTGACCTGGCGGTGTCTTGGCAATAACATGTTTATCATGCCAACGTTGAGTTCACCAAATCTAAAATAGCAAGACTTAACTTAAAAACAATGAACTCTTAGGCAGAATATAAACAGACAATAAAAATGTGATTCTCAAATACGATACCCTAATTCTTGTTGGATAACAAACCACACTAAACTAACAATGATCAGTTCAACACTATGAATCCAAACCATTCAAAGTTTGAATAAATTGATTTTTAAGTCTGTAGGTTACAGGTGAAAAAAAAAAAAAAGAAAAGAAACAAAAATTATTTCTTTCTTCAATATTAAAAAAGCATTTTCATTTTGTTTTCCTTTGGCACCTTCAAAGCTAGGTTAACCTTATAAGTTATATTGGAAGCAAACAGCGGTGTGACCTTACCTGAGGGATGCACGTAGGCACTGAGGATATTGTTCTCCCCAGCACGGAGAAACACTGCCCTCCTGAGGGACATGTTCTCTCCCAGGTTCCCGATGTTCAACGACACAATGTCTGCCAGGGTCCCCTGCTCCGAGCTTTGGATTTGGTCCAGGTCAGCTTTGCTCAGAGAGAGCTGCGGATGAGGAGGAAATGTAAGTAAGCCACAGCTATCTGTGTCCAGATCCAGTGCTAAACAAAACAATTCTAAAAACCAATCCAGCGTTGTGATTAAGGAGGAGATGGATGGACGGAGGAAATGTTAGTTAGCCATGCATCATATTTGTGTGCAAATTCAGTTGTCAACAACACAATTCTAAAACTGGGCCCTAAGATTTGCGGACAAGAAGCAGATGGATGGACGGAGGAAATGTAAGATAGCAAGAGAAATCTGTGTGTAAATTAAGTTCTATACAAAACAATTCTAGAAATGGGTCCTGAAATCAGACAGACATTGTTGTATGAATTAAACGGAGTCGCAAAAGTTTTGCCAGCCATGCTCATGAAATCGCACTATTTGTAGGATTTTAAAAAATCCCTTTCTTTTAAGAGATAAAGAAAGATTGAAAATTTCATAGTTTTTTTTTTCTTTCAGTAAAAATTTCTCCACTTATCACTTGCATGTAAGCTATGTGACTCCATTCAGTTAGTTGTATTTATGGATTTGTCTAAACAACAGCGATGCCGACTTGATCATTATTTCTTTACTAAATATGTGTTAAATAGCAAAGAATATTGAATCACAAAACATAGCACCTTCACAGACCAGCTAACTTTAAAAAAAAAAGAAAATCGATTGATAAATTTACTCAAAATTATCATTACTCTGTATTTTGATCTATGGTGTGTGGGCTTAAACTAGATAAGTTCCCTGTGGAAACCAGGGTAGCTGCTCTACCCCCACAACCACTGAGACTCCAGTCACATGAAGACTGAAGTTGGGTTTGGTTTGGTTGGTTGGTTGCTTAACGTCCATCATCAGCACCATATAGGCTATATTGTGGACTAACCCCAAGACTAACATCTGACAAATTAACCACGCAGAGATAGTGCGGAGATACCATGACTCCTGTCTCTGCTGATCAAATTAAACTGACACCAATTAAACCATTAGGGGACAAAATCGAACACATACATTTTTTTAATACTAATTGTGGGTTTTAAACCAGGGACCTCCCAATTGGAAAAACCAGGGCTCTACAAATTGAGCCAGTTCACCCTTGCAACTAGGCAGTGTTGCAGACAGCTACCAAGCTGAGCTTCTCACAATTTTGTGTACTGCAACACAAAGACACACAGCTGCAATTACACAATATTTGTCTCAGATGATCACATTTTTGTAATTATAGCAAGCATCCCACAACTAGAGAAAGAGGCAGCTCGAGTGGGGATCAAACCAGGGACCTCCATATTATAAGCTGCTTGCTCTATCGTTGATCCACCTTATTTAACACATGATGACTAGAAAGAAATCTTTCGAAATCTGTCATTTTTTGTACTACACCCAGTGATGCCAATAGGATCACCATTTTTTGTACTGAACTTTTCAGATAAAGCAGCATAACATGAATAATGGAATTATATATCATAACCCCTTGACAGACTTTTACTAAACAGTAACCTGCCAACTTAATGGCACTAACCTCACTCTCTTGACTTCCTTGCAAATATCCACTGCATTCCTCCACAAGTTTAGAAACCATGGCGATAAATTTTTCATTCTTGGCTACAAAGTCGGTCTCACAGTTAACCTGAGGAAAAGAAAAACATGTGTAGGCTAAAGATACATTAGGGACTTTTTTTTAGAAGCGACACAGAGAGAAGACACAAATAAAATACACAGCCAGAAAGAGCGATTACAAAACGAAAAAATAAATGCTTTTCAATGTCATTATCAAGGCAACTGATAATACTATAGAAAGAATTGAAAGTTGATTGCCGATGTCTGTATCTGGCACATTAAGAAGTAGAAGGAGACTTTTAACTTGAAACATTGATATTCAGAAGACTTTGTTGAGTGTCTTAAAAATAACAGGTACAAAAGTTAATTAAAAGGAAAATATATGCCTTAGTTAGGCAACCACTGAAACAGAAAAAAAACCTACTAAAAGGCATCAGAAAGACTCTTCACACAAATAGTAAGTCTTTCATTAATAATAAAAAATAAACACAGAAGAACTGAATTTACAAGTTTTAAAGGAAAAATAATGAATAAAACTTGGGTATTTCTATGTATTAATCTCTAGATTGCATTTTTAAATTCTGATAACGCTTAATCTCTTTTGCCTCTCAGCTTGACCAACAGGGCATATATATGCACTTCAAAGCTCAGTCTGTATCCATGTCCTGATATGGGATTCCTAATGAAACTTGATTATTCATCAAGTCAGTCGACTAGTCTTGGTTCTTAACATCCATTATCGGCATCTAGAAGCTAGAGCTAACGGATCACAAAACTAAAGTTTGATAATTTTACCATACAGCTACATAAAGACAGAGCAAGCAATTAAAGACTTCTTTGTCACCTAGACACCAATCCAAACAGGTTAGTTTTATTCACCTCTAAAATAGAAACTGGGCACTAAACCAAAGCCTGAAACATAGATCAGCATTGCGATGAGACCCTGAGCCAGTTGACCTACTTCTAGCATGGTGGCGTGTTTCTTGTCTGCCAGCACCGCCACAAGACCCTGAGACATGGGCCGCGCCTGAAGCTTGGTGGCCCGGGTCCAGCCCTCTTTCTGAGCCTCGGCCAACAGCCACTTCTTGGCCTGGGGATCACAGACCAATTATGAACACATAGAGGTAAAGGTTAGTTTCTTTACATATCCAGTCAATAACTAAGCTATATGAATTCAGAATACTTCACATAAAACAAATGGGAAGTGATCAGGGTGAATAAGGTTCAGGATGGTCAATAAGCATTAAATGTTTTTTAACAGTTTGAAAAGTTAATTTATATTTTTATTTTTAGAACCAGAATTAATTTGACTCATTTTAAATTAAAATAAAAGATAAAATTATAGAGGGGAGTTTCTTGTTCAGGGGGCTCTGGCTAAAAACTTATATATTATCAGCAATCAACTGTGCCTGATTCACTGAGGTGCCTCACACATACCCTGTGCAATTTCGATCATAAACTTGAAACTTTCATCCTTCCTTAATCACTAATTTGATATTGTAAGTTAGTAGGGAGTGGCTATCATCAACATCATGATGATCAAAGTTTTGGCGATATGCATCAATGATTCCATTGTTATAGTTTAACACTTAAGACCCTTCAAATTTTCTTAATTAGAAATCATTTCAACGGAGTATGATGGACTATAGACCTTGATGGGCAAAGCAGTCCCAGAGAAAAGAACTTTCAATGCAAAGCTTTTCTTTGGAAAGAACAAAAAATATTGTAGACAAAGGCCAGATGAGTCTCGTCTCTCTACTTAGGAGAAATAAAATGCATCAGAGAGAGGACTACTTCTGCAGGATATAGAAATCTAAAACCTCACTTCTGACTCTTCCCCAAGCATAGAAGAACAAGTGTGGATTTAGCAAGCAATCTCTAAAGAGACGCTCTGAGGTGATAAATGGTCACATTTATTAAAGGAAATAGATGTATGACAATTACTATCACTCGCTACCAGTTCGATCTTTTATTCTTTTACTGAACCTTTTGCTTAAAGGGACATAGTAATTAGTATATTGGATTACAAAGAGGGGTGTCACCAGGTCCTGGTGAAATTTCCTGAACTTGGGTAGGGGGATAGAGGAGGAGATTTTCGTCCATCTAGAAACGCTCTGAGGTGATTTATGGTCACATTGCTCTTTGATTTAAAATTACAAGGATAACTGCGCTTTTCTTTTCCGCACTTGCAAAAATTTAGTAAATTTCTGTTTCTGCTCAAATTTTAGTTGCATGATTAACCGTAGTTGTATTTTAAACAGGAACAACATTGTTTTGCTAGTATAAGCAACAGAGTTGTCCATAAGGGCGCATGTATTGAAATAAACAGCAAAAACAAATTCTTGTCCACATGTGGCGCTGTTGAGGAAAATCTGCGAGCCGAGAGGTGCCACAGTTGACGCATCATCATACTTCAAGTAAAAGTATCCTAGATCTATACAGAAACCTGCAACATGCAGACAAATCACCATATATAGGGAAATATAAATTTATATAAAAACAGTTTCAAGGAAAAAAATAGAGATTACAAAAAATGTGTATATTAATTCTATAAAAGCATAAAAACCTTTTACTGTTTCACATCTCTATTTGATGGTAACAAATCTTGAAAGCTAGGACCTTGGTATTGAAATCTAGATCTAGATTGAATAGCAAAATGCCAGTTTTTCGTTTAGCTTTTAGATATGATATGATATGATATGATATGATATTTTTTCAGCACTATTAGGCCTTTAGGCCTTTTGCTGATCTTTTTATTCAGTCTTTTGTAGAACTATTTTGATTGTTGGTGATCTCCCCTGTCTAAATTAATCTAGATAACTACAGTCAAACCTGCTCAAGCGACCATCTGTCTAAGACGACCACCTGGTCAAGCGACCAGCTATCCACCACCCCCTTGATTTTTTACAATATAAATACACCCCATAAAACGACCACCTCTCCAACGCGACCATGACCATCTATTTTCTCTACCAAAATGGCCATTAATCTGTTAAAGCGACCATCCCATAACATCATTAAAACCAGTCTTGACCATGAAAGGTGCTGCAAACAAAAGATGACTTAACATACGGTATGTTTGTTTGACATGCTTCACTGACCACCACGAGCCAGTGCGTCGATGTTGGGAAGATTACGTGTCTAGACAGGTGTCAGACAAGAAGGCTTCGATGAACGGCAGATTGTAACTTCAAAAGACCATTTATTTAAGAAGAAGAAGAAGAAGAAGAAGAAAGATAACGATGAATCGTGTTGATGATGATGATGATGTTGGTGGTGCTGGTGGTGGTGGTAGTAGTAGTAGTAGTAGTAGTAGTAGCAGCAGCAGCAGTAGTAGTAGTGGAAGCAGTAGCATTGGCAATAGTGGTGGTAGTAGTAGTAGTAGTACAGTTTTGACCTGTCCAAGACGACCACTTTGACCCAGGATCTTCAGTGGTCGTCTTAGCAGGTTTGACTGTAGATCTAGCTATCTAGTTCTATAGGCCCAAATATTTTATAATAGATAGATTTAAGATCATTTAATCTTCGACACAAGCTTAGAGCATTTAGATTTCTACATGTACTCCAATTCTCTAGAGGTAGGTTTTCTAGATATATGTATATCATAGATTGGGTTATATCAAGCTGATCTAGGATCTAGAAACTAGA
Organism: Elysia chlorotica; assembly: GCA_003991915.1. NCBI lineage: Eukaryota > Metazoa > Mollusca > Gastropoda > Plakobranchidae > Elysia > Elysia chlorotica. The sequence continues at coordinate 82,345 of RQTK01001298.1, forward strand.
TCTAGATCTCTAGTCATATTATAGATCTTCATGATCTAGGGACGTCTGCTTTGTCAATACATCTATAATAATGTAGATTGGTCTAGATCTAATGTGAGCGGCGTAATTACTAGATCTAAAATAATAGACCAATCACTCATTCAGTAAAATTACATCTTGACAAACGATAGAAAAAAAATACAGTCACACAGTCTTACCAAATTACCGTAGCGAGTTTGGCAAAAGAATAGCAATGTCAAAATTCAGGTTCACAATTCTACTTTCGGTTTCAAAATCCCAGCTACTGTTATAGCAGAACTCTTTGTTGAGAGAAAAGGGAAAATGGAACGTTTTGACTCGGGATTGAGTTCGCAGAAGCACAAAATTAATGAGCATTGATTTCCATTTCGAAAAAAAAGCTGCTCAATCTGTGCGAAATTTAAAAAAAAATATAGTTATCAAACTATCTATCAATCGATCTATTTATCTATCTCTTTTCAAACTTTCTTCCATTTTTTAATTTTTTTTTTTTATATCCCTTTATCTCGTCGGTGTCAGTATAATGTGACCGGCTGAGACAGGAGTCATGGTATCCCCGCCCTGTCTCGTGTGTGGCAGCACATAATTATTGTCAGACGTCCGTCTTGGGGCCTGTCCACAATATAGCCTATTCAGTGCTGCTGTTGGACGTTAAACCAACCCAACCCAACCCTATCTCTCACTCTATTTGTTCTTTTCTTTTTTTTATTATTTACCCCAACTCTATCTTCTCCCTCCCCTTCTCTCTCTCTCTCCATCTCTCTCTCTCTCTCTCTCTCTCTCTCTCTCTTCCCTCTCTAATGTTTATGCATCCCTCTATCTCAACTTTCTTCTATCTTTCTATATCTAAAAGGTTCAATAGACTGGTAAAAAGAGGGAAATTGGTAGGTTCATAGTGTGATGAGAGAGAGAGAGAGAGAGAGAGAGAGAGAGAGAGAGAGAGAGAGAGAGAGAGAGAGAGAGAGAGAGAGAGAGGGGGGGGGGAGAGACTGACTTCAGCTCTGACTCTCCGCCGTTTTATTTGCAGGCATTCTTGGGCTAAACATGCCCCGTCGAGCTACCTAATGTTGAGGATGTTTCTGAGGCATCTGTTTATAAAATAAATGTTTTCAGTTTATGGGTGTGGGTCTTGATCACGCGCAACTTTTCTGAGCCCTAGAGTAAGACCCACTTCACGCAAGTCGCTATAGCATTGTTTCATTGTTTGATTGCTATTTTTTGCATAGCGTTAACTTAACCAGGTCACTATGTGACCTCAATTGTGACCTGGATCGATGATTACTCAGGTCAAACCTAAATCTTTCTCAATTCTGTTTTCATGCTAAAACTTCATCGAAAATTAGTCCCAACACGACAATCTTCTCCGATGGACGTTGAGTTGAATTGAGTTGAGCTCGTTGCTTAATTTGTAACATGGGCAATTTACAGGCTGTGTCTGGGACGGGTCCTACAACTAACGTTTGACAATTAATTTTACGTTCATGCCACACACAAGACAATGCTGGAAGACCTGAACTCCTGTAAAGCCGTTCACATTATATTGACACCGACCCAATAGGCAGGATGCGAAATCAGAAAAATAAATTACTGCTTTGACCATTAGTGGGTTTTAAACCGGGGACATTTCGATTGGGAGACAAACGCTTTACCACCTGCGCCAGTTCGCCTCCCACTGGTTAGCGTAATCTTGTTTGCCTATTAATTACATTGCACATTTATACATACACACTTTTTATAATGTACAAAGCAAAAAACAAGAACAAACAACCATCTACTTAAGATATTAAAATATTATAAGTATAATGTTTTATATGCGAGGCATACCGTCTATGACAAAACATACCCCTTGTCCGATTTCAGTTCAATCTACAGGTGATAAATAAGAATTAATATTGATAAATGATCCTCACTAATATTATCTTCCACCCAGGCCAAGCGAATAAGGTTAACGTAGATTCAAATGTCTCGTTAAAAAAAAAAAATAAATAAAAAAAATTTGGGTGGTGAGATTTATGTTTTCCACTAACTCTCTGTATCTCTCTATATCTCTCTAGCTGTCTCTCTCTCTCTGTCTCTCTCATTTTTCTCTTTTCCGCAATATCACGCCGATCTGTATCTCTCCATTTTCTATATTTTTCTCTTTGTCTATATTTCTCTTTGTGTTTGTCTGTCTCTCCCTCTCTCCCTCTCTGTCTCTGTCTCTGTCTTTCTCTCTGTCTGTCTGTCTGTCTGTCTGTCTGTCTGTCTGTCTCTCTCTCTCTCTCTCTGTCTCTTTCTGTCTGTCTGTCTGTCTGTCTGTCTGTCTGTCTGTCTGTCTGTCTGTCTGTCTGTCTGTCTGTCTGTCTGTCTCTCTCTCTCTCTCTCTCTCTCTCTCTCTCTCTCTCGCTGCTTCTCTCTGTCTCTAGCCTATCTCTCCATGCACTTTTATCCCTGTTTCTTTTTCTGTCCTTCTGCATGCCTATCTCGACTAACAATGCCTCCAATTACGTTGAGATCACTACGTGTATATATCTCATATAAATAATTATTTGTTAATCCCTGTGGTGTCAAACGATTTTTTTCTTCCTACGTGACAAGACAAGCGTACAACAAGATTTAAAGTACTTTACCACCATGCAAAACGAGAACTCTTGGTAGTTTATTCAGGGCGTTCTTTTTATGGTCTAGTAGGCTAAGTACAAGAGACTAATAGGCTTACATACCGGACTAAGGGGAGATTTTTTAAAACCAAACTGTCATTGTCCAACATGCAAGCTTATATCACCGTTGTAATAACAACCACAGCTCCTAAAAGTCAGGAAGTACAGGAGTTCCTAGATATAATGATATAGGTCAATGTATTGGCCAGGGCTGTGTAACTCTCAAGAAAGTATGATCATTAATTGCTTATCATTTCTGTTTCCAAGAAATAGGCCAAACACTAAAGTTCATCACTGATACGGAAGAACCTACTGAAGTTAAAAGGTCACCGCCATCTAATCTGTCCAACTTTAATGTAGCTACAGGAACCCAGGAAACAAGACGTCATTTTCGCATCATCAATTACTCTGAAAATTGGTGAACTGTTAATCAGTGTCAGGTCTCTTATTTCCTTCCTAGAAAGAGGAAACCAAATTATATTAGACTATGGATTTGACTGGATTGCGAGTTATCAAAGAAAGGGAGTCAGTGTGTGTGTGTGTGGGAGAGAGAGAGAGAGAGAGAGAGAGAGAGAGAGAGAGAGAGAGAGAGACTAAAGAGAAATGGACTGAGAGATTGAGGTAGTTTAGAAAAAAACTTTGAATTAGAACGGTTGACAACATCAGTTATCTCCATATAAACATGGAAAACAAATCATCTGCTCTCGCTATCTCTCCCTTTCTCTCTCTCTCTCTCTCTCTCTCTCTCTCTCTCTTTATCTCTCTCTCACTCTCTCTCTGTCTTTCTCTCCTCTAATCCCAGTTTCTCTATATGCTTTATCTCTATTATCTCAGATGATTTGTTTTCCATGTTTATATGGAGATAACTGATGTTGTCAACCGTTCTAATTCAAAGTTTTTTTCTAAACTACCTCAATCTCTCAGTCCATTTCTATATGTGTTAAGGGGAGGGGTGGGCCCTGAGAGTGCTTTTCTTTGTAATCCACCTAAGCTAGTTTAAACTGCAATCATTGAAAACAACACATTCGAAAATGTAGAAAACAATGTAATTTTGTAATTTTGTAATATGGTTGCCATGGTGGGGCCGTCATATTGGATTTTGCATACCTAAAATCAGTGAATTTCAAAATCTTTCTGGTCCTACATTTCTTTATCGAACGAATTTAAACTTTTCAGAATTAATTATTCAGCCACTTCATCTAAACAATATTTTAGATCGATTTTGTCTATTTGAAATATTATTGATTTTTTGTAAATAAAAAAGTCAGTTTTATACTGTTTATTACATCAAGCACCAACACCATACGAACTTTTAAAGCAATTGGTCAATTGGTACAGGAGGAAAGTAGCGCATATAAAAATCAACAAAAAAAAACACACGCAAAATTGCCCCAAAATCGATCCTCAGTCATTTCAGTAGTTTATGCTGGTTACCTCCCATCAAACTCGATCTGTCTGCTTGCTTAGACAACTGAAACTAATAATCCAGCATCGAAATAACCAAAATAACTAGAAATCTTGCTAGCTGAAACGACGAATCTGTGAGCTGCGATATGAATTAAAAACCGCCTAAGGACACTGAGCAAGGCTACAGGTCTTATGTTGTAGCTACGCTAGGCATGACTCGTATGACCTTTCTTGTTTACAAGCTGAATGTAGGTCAATCTGCCACGTATTACCTGAATATCCTTAATGGGATATCTTTTGTGAATGAAATCACTAGGCATAGAGTGTCAATGTCTTGTGATTATTTCTACATGCTTTAGAACAGCGGCATAAATTAAATACACTAAATTAGCAATTTTATCGGAAAAACTGTTCGAACAAGGTTTTTTTGTTTTTTTAGATGTTTTCTCACAAAAATCCGAATATATAATGAAAAACAAACAAACAACAAAACAACAACTTCAAAACACTATATTTGTGGTTCATATGTCCACATAAATGGATGAACTGACCGCAGAAACTAAAATCAGGAAGTCGATTATCGGACACCTTACTGGCCATTAAGGGATCCAGCAATGGGCGATTAAATCATTGCAAACAATTCAAAAGTGCTAATATGATTCAGAAACCAAAATATTTGAAGCAAAGGAAAAAAAAAATAAAAATACACAAAATTGCCGCGCGATATTTGACGCTAAAAATAAACTCTAACTTTATTTGGCCGTTTTTTTTTTACTTTCACATAATTATCTTCCCTCCTACCACTAAACGCCATAGTCTTTCTTCGGTACAGTCGATTTCTTAAAAGATAAAGTTGCCGTTGATCACATGGCTGTGTCAATGTCTATGGTTTTATATTCATCCTAACCAGAGAACCAGTCTATGTGTGTGCCAACGTGTATCTTTTTTCTTGTGAAAGCTTAGGCTACGGTATTAGGTTGCTGACAGTTGCCTGTTTCCGGGAAAAAATCTAACGTGCTATGATAAGCCTTGGTATAAAAAGAAAAATGTAAGCCAACATTGGTATAAAAAGAAAAAAAAAATTACACGTGTCTCAAGATGCAACAAATAATATACTATGCCAATAAAAAAAACCCCCACCAAATGGACATTGGTTTTAAAATAAAACAAATTAATGTTTCCCGCAAAAAAAGTTATGTATAAATAACAAACAATTGCCGTAATACATAAACACCATGCTGGTAGTATAACAATAAGACTAATTAACCCTGATATAAAAAGACAACAATGATTATACTCTGATGAAAAAACGAAAACACATTTAAGTGCACCTTTTTTGTTTTGCTTCGCTCTCTCTCTCTCTCTCTCTCTCTCTCTCTCTCTCTCTCGTTCTCTCTCTCTTGGTATCACTAAATTGAAGTCATTTTAAACGCCCGCCTTTCACAAGAATTACATTTCTCCTCCCTTAAACTTTCTAAGGGAACTTTTCTTTCTACATTGTTGCATCCATGTTTTTGTCAATTAGTATTTTCATTCTTGTTAAGGGTTATTACATACGTTGCAGAAAAACATCGGCTAAAAAAAAGACAAACAACTTTCTGATATATGCGTATAGGAAAATGTCCATTCCTTTTATGTTTTGTTTCACTTATCCTAAACGACGCCATTAAGACGAGTTATATCTCTTGTTCATATGACCAAAAACTCCTTCTCTCTCCCCCTCCCTCCCTCCCTTTCTCTCTATCTATCTCGCTCTCTCTCTACCCCCCCTCTCTCTCTGTCCCCCTCCCCCTTTTCTCGCTCGCTCTTTTTGCTTCTTCTGTTTACTGCTTTGACACCCATGTTTGTGTAAGCCTGTTTTTTTTTTTTCATTCCGCTTAAAGTGCAAAATCTCAAAGTGCGCACTAAACTTTTGCTCCCTACTCCAGGGCAAAAACAAACAACCAAAAACAACAACAACGCTTTTCGAGGAGGACGGAAAATAAGGTAAGGAGGGGGGGGGGGGCATCGGGTGTTTTTTGGAGGGCTTTTGTTTTTTGTTTTGTTTTGGCTGCTGCTCTGTTCTTGGGCCTTAAGTGCAACGCCGCACTAACTTACGACTCACCGTTTTTCCTTAGTGCATATTCTAACGACGAGTCGTACGCTAACAACTCATACTTAAGGCCCTACGTCTTTATTTTTAGTTGTTGTTGTTGCTCTCATCCTAAGCCACTGGCAATTACAAGAGTTAGCACCCCCATCAACCCATCAAAGCAAACACGTTTTTACTCCCACTACGCACCGCGCGGTTGTGCAGCTCCACTTACTTTATCTCAATTATGAAAGAGCTTCCTTTTCAAAATTTGTAGAATGTCCCTGGGGAATAATGCCTTCATCACATCGTAGCTTCTAGCTATGTCTGATTCGTGAAGCACTGACTCGTACATCTAATGCCAACAGGGAATCACAACATTAAGAAAACGAGAGACGTTTTGTTCTGTTTTTTTTTTTTTCTTTCTTTCGTTAAAGCAGCTTAGTATGTTGTTGTGTAACTCTCCATTAGCGAAGATGTCCTTTCAAAACTGTCTCTCAAGCTCGGCACTACTTTTGCCTGATTGTCTTGTACTTATGGGTGTGTTTGTTTGTGGCTGTGAATGAAGTTGCCCACCACGGTTTCTTACGATAGCTTCGGTGCTTGTGTTGGACTCTAAGAAACCAAACTCACTCACTAATTCACTCAGTGTTTCCAGGTCCTGATCAAAGATACTGAGTGGTTTACTTTAACATGATTTTAGATAGCTTTTGCATTCAAAGTCACGCTTGGTTGGTTCAGGAGCAGAGAGTTCCCCAGCGCAGCGTTTTTGAACCCAAAAAAGATCAATAACTGATACTTTGAAAAAAAAAATGTAAACTGCACGTTGCATGTGGACGATTTTGTCGTCTGCTACATGGAGCGACAACTCCAAATACAGCTGAACTCTTTTCAGAAATAGGCAGACACAAACGGCTTTAAATGTGTCCTTCGGAAAACAATAGCTGTTTATTTTTGTGATAAAAGGGAATTTCACACGGATCCTCACCTCTACATTGGCCGCGGCCAATGAATTCCTGTAGAAGAAGAAGCACCTTTTTAGGCGTTATATGTGACAAAAAAACTCAACTTTATCCCTTACCTGAAACATCTGAAGAAAAGAGAGCCCCTCTTCTACTTCTATCGCTCTCTGATACGATCTAAACTCGATTACGCTATACAGCAGCGTAGTGTATGGCTCTGCCAGACCATCTTATATAAAATTGTTAGGTACTATACACCACCAATGACTGCGTCTCAGCCTCGGAGCCTTTCGCACCACCCCGGTAGAAAGCCTTATTATGTAGCTGCAGAAAAAAGAGACAAACTTTCATTACAATATGCAGTTAATTTTAAATCACACCCTGGCAATTCTGCCTTTAACCCTGTTTTCCACCCAAGTAATGTAGAAAAATTCCAATCTTCACCGAACGCGATTCCCCCCTTTTGGAATCTGTGTTCATCAGCTCCTTCTTGAAATCGACTTAGATACTAACTCTATTGAAGAAGGCACATTTTTGGAAATCCCTCCCTGGACGCTAGAAAGAACAGGTAGCATTTTTGACCTTGCAGCTCTTCAGAAGGACAAATCCCCTTCAGAAGTATATTGAGGAATGTTTGAACAAATCATTAAAAATAATTCTGACCATTATCTACTATTCACTGACAGGTCTAAAGATAAGACCTCCGTTGCAGTTTGCAACTGTCAAGTATCCATAAGTCGCCTTCTGGTAGACTGTCCGCTTTTTACCGGGAAAGAAATTGGCACCTGGCTTCCAAACCATTAGAGAGCATAATTACTTGTGTTGCTCATCAGCGTCTTATGTGGTATCATTGCTCTATACAATAAAATTCAACTGTGATAATCCCACACATGGATTTTTTTTAACTGATGTAAATACCATTTACTTTTAATCAATTTTTTTATGCCCACTTTCATGCTTTTACCATTAAAAGAAAAAAAAAGTAAGCGTTGCTACTAGTATGATGTATTGCCTGTTTAAAGACACCAAGGACACAATAAATACAGCCCCGTTTCTGTGCTGACGTACCCTAACAACAAACTCGCTAACTCAACTAAATAAATTTTCCTGATTGTGGGATAGAACTAAAACTTTACAAACAGAAGCTGTAAGGTATATCACTGAAGTCAGCTCGGAAAACGAATGTAAATAGGTACATCTTATAATTTTTTTTTCTACAACAAAGTGTGACTGGATGGTATAACATGCGTATAAAAAGTCCATGAACAGACCACCAATGTATGTTGGCGTTTTCCCTTTATAACTTAGAGCCTTGTTTACAAAAAGTGAAGCCAAAACCTCGACCCTGCAATTGACTTTTTTTTACTATGCAAATTAAAGGGTTATGATTTGTTTTTTTTTCCTCTAAAGTTTTAAGCATTGATTTCTTAAGAAAAACAACAACATAACAGCTAGGATACAAGTCTCCTTCGACCTAAACGTCTGATGACGCTCTCAACATACAGGGTATCGGTACGCCAGACAATAAATTATAATCAAGATCTATATCTGGAGTTCCGTTGCATTTCTTAGAGGAATGTTTTTCCCTTTGTTATCTCCGATCAATCATTTAACACCTGGGTTTAATATAATAGTGAGAAAATACATTTAGTCTGTATTTCCATTTTTTCTTCTTTTCTTTTTCAGAAGTTGATGTCTATTTTGATCTTAGAGGAGTCTTCCTCATTAGTGGTAGAGGGTGACCACATAATTCTCCGAAGGTAGTCTACACTTACAGGCTACTTGTATAATTATACTTTCTTTGAGAAGGAAACGCATAATATCATTGAAAACAGTCATGATTTTGTGTACTTAGTTTGTCTTAGCTTCTTATAATCATAGTTTCGCCGTTACTATATTTTTGTTTCGCAAATAGTCATAATGCCTCAAGTCTGGCTAAATTAAAAACACTGAAGTCGGAAAGCATTGTTTTTCTTCTTCCTTTTTCAAATTATTAATGTAAATTAATTCATGGTGGACACTTTTTAGCTCGCTTCAGAGCAGCATAATATAGAGATAAATAATCTAGTTAACAATTTTTTAACTAATCCATCAGTTTTAAGTTAGTATTATCATTTGTCTTTAAATGAATCCACTTTTTTCCTTTCTTAAGGTTGTCAAAAATGTAAACATATTTAATTTACATACAATGTTTTTATTTTTAAATTTAAATTCGAACATTAATAATAAACTGAGCAGTTGAATTTAAAATCTTTTCTCCTATATTTTTCAGTCTGATTCATGAATATCAACTCTGGCCCCACGGGCCTTATTCCAAGCTGTTGCTAGCTCCAACCCATTTCATCAACTTGTAGAGAGTGCCTTCTATAGATGTGCCCATCTGAATGCTAAACAGAGGGAGCAGTGGTTGGGTGCTGGTGTTGATCTGGCTTTCATGTCAGACTTATTGTCATGGATTAACGAGGCTGAATTTCTACTCAACACCAATGTACAGTAGTACTGAGTTTTTAAAAGTAACTTCGCATTGTGATATACAAATATGGACAAGTTTGTGTATCATTGAAACTGATTCAATGACTTTGTCCGTTGGGAGGATTTGAATTTAAAACGACCCTTTGGCTATAGACACTAGTGCCAAGTTTTATGACATAAAATAAAAACACCAAAAAAGAACAACAAACAAAACAAACCAAACCTGTGCCCCTGTGAAAGAATTTAACTCTAAACTTTTTGTAACAAATCCTGTGCAAACTTTGATTCTTGAATAATCGCGAGACTTGGAACACACAGCTTCAAAAAAAAAAAGGATGAGAGAATACAAAGTTGTGTTAAAAAGTTCTTTAACTGACGTGAGTAAAGAATTGTTAAAATCAAGAAAAAAGAATCAGTTAAATTGTAATCTACTGAAAATGTTCAACTAATGTACAATGATTTGCCAGCAAAATTGACAGATGAGCCATGTAAAACTGAACATTCAAGCTTTGAAACTGTAGGCCTAAAACGCTAAGAGAACTGCTTCTTATCTTTCTAAAGAAAAAAAAGAAAAAAGGCATTGCAACACAATAATGTTATAATTTTATGCATATCGATCTGTCAGACATTGTCAATTTCTAATTAATCCTCTAAAGTAATGCTCAAACTTTTCAAACCCCATATTCGCTATCACAACGTTTGAAAGGGTGCACAACAACTGTAAATAAGTTCTGAAAATCTTTATGAAATTGTCGAGATGTTGAAACTATATCTCCACTTTATGAATGTTACTGGTCATCAATATTTTGATCGATTGATTGTGCATGGCATAATTAACAATATGCATTATAATTTTGTGTCAGGTTTTGTCATTATAAAAATTTTCACCGTTTGTCTACTTGAAAGTAAGATGAGCTGTGTACAAGTAAATACTGATTTAGTACGCCTAGCCAAATACCTGTGTCCATTATTTGAAAAGAAACATGTTGCGTTCTTTACGATTTGTACTGCACCATTAAAAAATTAATTTATTTGTCAAACCTAAAAAATAGGCTGTCTCAGCGCTTTTTTCCGACCCTTAAGAAGTTTTGCATTTTACGAAAATACGTAGTTTGTTTAAAACTTAAAATTCACGTGACTTAAAAAGTAAACATGAGTTAGATCAATTATACAATAGAAAAAATGAAATGTTGTTTTGACCATAGAAACAATGAAAAAACGATCATAATACAATTAATAGTAGGGCTTAGATGCTTAAAAACCTACTGGATAAAACAGATTTATAGACTAGAAATTGGAGAGTGTAAAGTAACATAATTTGAGGTGCTGCAGCTTTAGGTTCTTGCAACAATACTTTAAAGTTAAATGGTAACTGCTACCAAGCTTTATAAATATAATGTATTTGGCTCACGATGAACCATGATTTACAAAAATAGGCTTTTCCCAAGCGATCGGATTTGGAAAGTAAAACTAAAAGCTTTCTCAAATTAAACATTATTAAATACCGTATTGGACACTGTACTGAGCTAATGTGAATGAAGTTAAATGTATATACATGAATGTATTGAATTGTAATGCACAAAGACCCAATAAGAGCCCAGACGCATGCAGTGAAATCAGCTTAAGATAAGGCTGTCACACAGATGCAAAATGTTTATTTTTATCCCAAATTTATATTAAACAGTAATTGCAGTACTAGGAGTTGGTGCCTCTGAAATAGTTAAAATAAAACTATATCCCGACAGGGTTTATCTTCAGCGGGTTACATTGTAGATCACAGAGATATGATTTTTCATGATGCAAGATCCTTTGCAATCTCACTTTGGTTTATCAATATTTACACAACAAAAATGCAAAATGTTAATTCGCAGCGGAATGTTGCGATCGCAACTTCAACTTATTTTCAGAATTGTTTTGGCAAATTACAAGTTTTGTTGCCGGGAAATTTAGTAATTTTTACACAAAGAAATACAATAACTTCTTGTGTATTTTTTTTTCGCAAATTGAGCAGTGCATCGTTTCGTCTTTTCGAATTTAAAATCGCTTTTGCTATATACTTTGTTTCACCGTTGTTGCTTTCCTAATACACGGATTTTGTATTAATCTTATCATTAGGTTACTTTGTAACCCATTTTTCAAAGCCATTGATCTTTTTGTTGGTTCATTACGTGACAGACTCGTCACGAAAACTACATTTAGATCATTAGAGTATTTAGTATATCATATATACAAATCAGTTCTCTCAAAACAGTCAACGATTTTTGGCTTTCTTAAAAAATTTTCCTATCCAAATTAGAATTTTGTAAAATCAGGTAAGACCTTATCAACAGTATCAAAAAGTGTGTAAACACTTATGTCAAGAAAAAAAAGTATGAAAATAAATCCGCCATGCCACCCTCTCTTTAAATAATCAAATGAAACCAGAGAGATGAAAAATATGTAATATTTCGAGTCACCATGTCGTCAATATAAGCTTGTTTTTTGAACGCAAAACAACAACAACAACAACAACAACAACAACAACAACAACAACAACAACAACAACAACATATATATCGACATTTCAGTTGCAATGTGTACTACACCACCTCTAAAATACACTTAATTTGTACTATTTGAAAAAAGGCCATTTTACATCTGAGGTGGCGATACAATGATAGAAACAAAAGCAACAGCAAACGTTCTATAGACATATTGTCGCTTCCAGGACATTTAATAGTTGCGCTACCTTACCTACTTTAAAGAGTTCAAAAACAAAACAGACATAGTTATAGATATAGATATACTGACACACAACAAGCAAAAAAAAAGAGGGAGGGGGGAATTCAAAATAAGACAGTCAATTGATCAATTCATTTATTTTATTGTAATTATACATGTTCCTCTTCATGCCAATAGTGTTTCCTTTACATGCAAAAACAAATAGTCACTAGCACCTCGTATGTACTTCCTTCAATTACTATCCTTCAGTAGTAATCTCACGATTGAGAGGAATAAAAGTTTTTAGACAGTTGGTTACTAGATTTATACGTACTTTATGGTTGCATGTGGCAAAAATCTGATCACTTAATTGCTTATAGTACATCTTTGCCATAAAGCTATGATTGGAAAAGTTCCATCCTTAAGAGTCATGAATATTCTTGACCAAATCAAGCTTTTTTTAGACCAATGCTATCTGCATGCTGCTCCAATCTCTTTTATGACAGGTTTCGTTTGCTGCGGAGTGATATTGGCTAAAATAATTGGTGCTGTAACTCACGTGTGATATTAATACGCACAGTAGATTGCCTTCGATGCTTCGCCCTACTTGATGAGTTGTCTAGCAATACAAACAAACCTTCACTACATGAGCCAGATAAGACATATTTTATGATAGGCGTCTTCCTTGCAATGCTGATAGCCAAAATATTAATAATTCATACGTTCGTTTATAATCCAGCTGAGACAATTCTTTAGACGTGAGATGTTTAGTAGATTGTGAATAAGAATGACATTTTTATATAACGCAATGGTTTATATAAGGAGGTATTTTCAAAAGAAAAATAGTACAAAAACATTTTTTTTCAATTCAAATTTCAAACAGTTATAGAAGGAAAAAAAAGCCAACATCATTAACACAGTCAAATTTAAGTATATACAGAAAGATTAAAGAACCATTTCTTCCAACTTACCCGGCGTTTTGAAAACAATAAAACCGGAAAATTAATATTTTTTCCGGTTTAATCACGAAGATGTTGTGCGTATCAACAAAATAAACACCATTGAAAGTACTTTAACCGACAAAAATTTTCAACTCATGGATAATATTTATGAACATGTACGATATGAAATACCAAATACATAGTTATTGCTCGCTGTATTGTAATGCTTTAATACAACTGTAGTATAAGCATATCATAAATATATCAATACTTGTTAAGAGATAACGTTTTCATTCTTAGATATAAGAGACAGAATACTCACAACACGTATCTAATTCCTAAGTATACCCCCAATATTATAGCAAAGAAAACATGCTCGTATTCCCACCCTCTTTAATAATGTGAATCTTACTGTTTAAGTCGCATAGTATTATGTATTTTTTAGATAAACTTTATATGAAATGGTATATGAGATAAGTACTACATTTTGGTACATATACTCACTTGTTTTTTTTATCCACATTCCTTATTATATTGATTTTGGGCTTCTGCGTGTGTTTTATATCGCATTAGAATATTGGCAATATGAATACCAAGCAAATACAACGGTTTACAAATATTGTTTTTTGAATGAATAATCGATCGAATGTTGTGTCAGTCAAGGCCAAGAGTAGCGGCATTGAGTAAAAAAAAATAACAACAAAAAATAATAACAAAAAATAATAACAAGAAAACCAACCACAAAAATCAAAACAAAAGCAAATAAAATAGAAAACGCGAGGACTTTGTCCTTTGTAATTAATTATTGATATCGGAGAATAGCCTCTCCTGTAAAATAGTTAACTGTGATAATAAGCAAAAATTTGGATAAAGAATGCAGAGGCTTTTTACATTTATAACCAATAATCAGAAACAACCTTTATGACACGCATGGAAAAAAATGGAAACTGCTCTCAGATTAAAGTCTACACCCAGTCCTAAAAATGACTGATTCACACATCTGTATAATTCGTTTATATCTCTGAAAGAGACAAAATTAATGCAGATTTATCTTGACTGATAAATTAAAACGTTAGGCAAAATTTGAACATATAGATCCCTGTTTCAACAAGACACGTTTCCCTCCATGATGGTTCAACATATGATTTGTCCTCCCGCGAACCTCCCCTGGTACCTGGGCTGGCGCTCTAGCGTCTATCATGGCCGCCGACTTGTACAGTCGTTTGGAGTTACCTCTCTTGCTGCCCACAAAGATATGCATTCTTTCCCCTAGCTGCGCTCTGAGCTTCGCGGATCGCTTATCACTAGACTTGAGCCTGGACTTGGCGATTGGTTTCACGATTGGTCTCCGCCCGTTGTTTGTGGACAAGTCCGGAGACGATCTGTCCAGGGTCTCAGACCTATCCTTCAGCAGACGACCGTCTGGGGCCAGGCAGCCGAGGAACCGGAAACAGGCGAGCATCCCTCTGCATGGGTGACGCAACATCCGGTCGGTGCGGCGACACAGGCTGTCACTAAACACCGTGTAGATCCAGGGGTTAGTGCAGCTGTTCATGCTCGCAAGCAGCAGGATGATGGCCACAAAATGACCTGGAGGGGGAGAGAAGGCAAACAGTCCCCATAAAGATAGTTATATCTTTTTGTTTCATTATTTTGCTTCTTTTGTTGCTTTATGTTTTTGTCATGTGGTCTTATTTGTTTGTTTTGTTGCTTAAAGTGTTTGCCTTGCTAGTTTATGTTTGTCTTGATGTATTATTTGTTTGTCTTGGTTCACGTGTTTCTTCTGTTGGTTCATTTGTTTATATTGTTATTTTTTTAAATTTGTTTATCTTGTCTGTCCATGTGTTTGTCTTGTTGGTTTACTCGTTTGTCTAATCGGTGTATTTGTTGTTTCATTTATTTGTCTTGTTGTTGCATTTGTTTGTCTTGTTGTTGCATTTATTTGTCTTGTTGTGACTTTGTTTACTTGCTTTTCCATTTGTTTGTCTTGTTGGTTTATTTGTTTGTCTGGTCGGTGTATTTATTTATCTTGTTGAATTTGTTTGTCTTGCTGTTGCATTTATTTGTCTTGTTGCATTTATTTGTATTGCTTTTTCATTTGTTTGTCGTTTTGCTTCACATGTTTATCTTGTGTCTTTTTTTCATTGGTTCATCTTGTTGTTTTATTCGTTTGCCTTGTTTTTTTCCATTTGTGCGCTTTATTTGTTTTGTTGATTTGCTTTGTTTAACTTCTAACGAATAAGTCATATCGCTGAAACAGGAAACAAACACATCCCTTCTTTACTAATAATATTGTCCCCCAGACTACACTTAGCCCCCAGAGCTTTTTTTCTGTCTCCCAACTCAACAAAAAGAATAAATATGGCGGGAGAAAGCGAGACCCTCATTCAAAATGTAGGCTATATAATATACGTCGACAGATATATATCACTGACTTAACCAGTGCACTCTACTGATGCTGGAAACAAGGACGTCTTGCTAGAAGCCACTGTCTTCCACCGACTAAGCTGCTTTGTTTTTCCTACATGTTTGGTCGCTGTTAGTATGTAATGTGTCAAAGTATCTCTGGGTTTCAGATGCCGTGTAGGATGTTTCTTGGAAACCCGCAGATCGTTAAAAATAAGAGAGAGAGAGAGAGAGAGAGAGAGAGAGAGAGAGAGAGAGAGAGAGAGAGAGAGAGAGAGAGAGAGAGAGAGAGAGAGAGAGAGAGAGAGAGAGAGAGAGAGAGAGAGAGAGAGAGACAGACAGACAGACAGACAGACAGACAGACAGACAGACAGACAGACAGACAGACAGACAGAGAGAGAAGGAGCTTTCCCCGATCAAAAACTTCGCTATCTACAGATGAAAAGCACTACCTTGGTACGCCCGCTCATCAAATGCTGCCCACATCTGGCCCACGAAGAACGGCGCCCAGCACACGATGTAACAGATGACCACTGTAATGGTCATCTTGACCGTCTTCAACTTCGCCCTGGAGATGCCCGATCCACGCTGGTTGTCATTCGGAGACGGGCTGCGTCCAGCTCTCGTGGGCATGCTGGTCTTCTCTGGCGTACCGTTTATCTGGCCATTGGTCAATCCCACAGTTCTGGCACTGGAGTTAGCAGTAAGGCGTGTCCGGGGTGAGTTTGTCAGGCACAGATCACTGCCCTGTCTGTCTATGGGTGTGCCTTTGTTGTCAGGAAACTCTGCAGAGTTGTACGACTCTGACTCTGAGAGAGGGCGTGTCTTTGGACTGTTGTGTATCCTGAAACGTTCATTGTTGGAGGAATGTTTATTTAACATAGGGTTATGATATGGTTCTGTATTACATTCAGTGAGCTCGATGTATTGAGCCTTTGTGGGCGTGTCACAGATGTTGTTTGTGTTAAACAAACTAGATCTATGAGTATTCTGAAGACTAGTGTCTTGCGTGTGTTTGTTTATAGTTTGACAAGGATTTATCAAGGAGTCTGTTCCAACGTTTCCACCAATTTTCAACTTATCAGCACCGCATCTGTCAACATTCCCAATATGGCTATTGCCGACTTTGTGACTTGTCTGACGCAATGGTTGCCTCCCACAACCGGATAAAAACTCCAGTCGACATTTAGGAGAAAAACATGCTATTTTCTTGTGATGAGGATAAAAATTGGCATCATCTCTAAGTGCTGGCGGGGACGGCACTTCTTTGGAAAAGTCTGACGAAAGTGAGTTGGAGTTTGCGTCGAAGAGCAAGCTTGAGCACGACTTGGAGACGGAAGTCCTGGGGGCTTGCGACGTGCCAGGAGGGGTCAAGAGACTCTCAACCGTCCTTGAGGAGGGAGGGTGGTAGGAGGAGGGGGTGGGACACTGCCCGGTGTGTACGCCTGATCTGGGCTGTCTGGCAGGACCAGGGAGGATGCCGGCTTCCTCGTCACAGCAGCACTGGTCAGGATCTGAAAGAGGAGAGAGGGAGGGAGAGAGGGAGGGGGGGGAGGATTAGAATAAAGGAGTGAGATACTGGGCTTTATGGATACAAAGGTTTGAGGTTTTCTTTTTAGATTTATACGATGGAGAGAATAAGACAGGAGAGGGAGAGAGATAGATAGAGAGAGAGGCGGAGAGAGAGAGGGGAGGATTAGAATAAAGGAGTGAGATACTGGGCTTTATGGATACAAGAGTTTGAGGTTTTCTTTTTAGTTTTATACGATGGAGAGAATAAGAGAGAGAGAAAGAGAGAGAGAGAGAGAGAGAGAGAGAGAGAGAGAGAGAGAGAGAGAGAGAGAGAGAGAGATGAGGAGGATTAGATGGCGAATGACCTTTCCGAATCTCTGGCTTTGGTCACCTTCTTATTGCGACTATGTTATTGAAATTTTGTTTTTTAATTTGAAACGAGAGAGACAGAGAGAGGCAGATATGGAGAGGTGGGGGGAGCGAGAGCGAGGGATAGACAGAAAGAGGGAGAGACAGAAAGAGAGAGAAATACATGTAAAGAGGTAGGTAGAGAAAAAGAGCGATAGAAATAGAGCGAGTGACAGACATATAGACAGAGAAAAAAAATAAAGAGGGAGAGAGAGATCGAGAGAGAGAGAGAGATTGAAATAAAGAGGTGGCGAGATTAGACTAGTCGAGTCGTTGAGGGTCATCGCTTTATTTTATTATTATTATTTTTTATAAATACTCATTAGGACGTTGATTTTCAGTGTTAGAAACCAAAAGCATAGAAATAATGAGAGTAAGAGAATGACATAAGGCCAATAAAAAAAATATAAGAGAATAGGAGAGACGAAAAAAGTATATGTAAGAAGACAGCACAAGATGACTAAATTCAACAGACAAGCAAACAAATGGTTATAAACATTAGGCACATAAGACCGGACGCTAAATTTCAATGGACGATCACCGTCTTTCATCAATCTTGGGTAAGCTTCACCTCTACTAGGTTTCCTGGATAATAAAATAAAGGGATTAAGGCACCATCTTGGATTTGAGCCGTCGGCTCCAGCTATCAGCCTGGGGCATTGAGCGAGAAAGCTACTGGAATTTCAGACATGCAGTGGAGCACTCGGCCCAGTTTGAAAGCCTTTAACGTAAATCGGGGCACCGTCTGCAAGTGGATATACATGTAATAATTATTATGTGGTTCCAAATAAACAACCCAAAACCAACAAAACAAAACAAACAAAAAAACAAACACAAAAACAATGTCGCTTTCATATTGTTTTTCACAGGCAACAAGTCTATCTGGCAGACGGGTTCCAAGACTTACATTGTACGTGCAATTACACAGAAATAAAACGAGGAATGGAAACAGGTGGTATAATCAAGATTCAAACCAGCGGGTTCATGATTAGAAGTTTGACGCTCTACCGACTGAGGCGCCTCCCGTTCTGAGGAGATCCCAAGTTAACGCCGCCAAGATAAATACATTTGACGTGTATATATATATATTGTCAGAGGAGACAATATAAATCGAAAATTGCACGCACTCCACCAATAAACAGACGGATCAGACTACCTGATGTGGAAGTCACGAGACTCAGACAAACAAAAAGCCGATTACTGTCTGTTTCGGATTTGTCCACAGTCACCCGAAATATCTCGGCTAAGCACGCCTTGTTTACGTTTGTAAGATGGCACACTTTCTTTTTGCCTTGAAAAGCTTAAGAAATTTTATCTTTCAGCAAAATTCTTTAATGGGCTTATGAGATGTGAAATAGGTTTCATCCCCCAAAATAGCTGAGCGGAGTTCCGCAGCGAAACAAACAACCAAACGTCGTGTCTTACTTCCATTTTTAGACCTTAAACTTGCCGCTCAATGTAGTGGAAGTACGTGGGCCGATACCTCGAACAAATATATAAATAGATAGATAGATAGAAAGAGAGAGAGAGAGAGAAAGAGAGAAAGAGAGAGACAGAGAGAGAGAGAAAGAGAGAGAGAGAGAGAGAGAGAGAGAGAGAGAGAGAGAGAGAGAGAGAGAGAGAGAGAGTAAATGAATCAATAGGACAAATCAGAGCAAAATCTGATCCTAAATAATATGAAAATAACTATAACAAAGCCCGTCCAAAAAAATACAATTGCGTTGGAAATATATTGGTTTTCGTTTCTGTACAAAAGGTCAAATGTTTAAATGAAGTTTATTTTTAAATTTATTTATTTATATATTTATTTATTTACTTAACATCATCATTTATTTCGATGCGATAGCATGGCTGGATAAAAGTGCAAGTTACAGACAAAACAATCTTAAGAGATGAATGGGAAAATTCTCTGGACAGTGGAATGAAGTTTCAAGAAAACATAATGTTTTGCGTCGCCATTTCGACAAGACAGAAAATCTGTGGCAATATCTATAAAAATTTGTAAAAAATTATTGTTGTTTTTTATTGCCTTTTTTTTAAAATTAAGATAAAGTCAGAGAAAAACTTCATTACATAATTATAGTTATGCAAGTATAAGCTCTCTTCCGAATTAACCAAGCATGTTTAAACTAATATAACTACTTAATACGGAAGTAATTACTCGATTTATATAACATCTACAACACCATCTGAGTCTCGATTTTAACAGGGGGGGGGGGGGACACGGGGGGAGAAATAAACCAGCACAGCCACCTTGGGAGTCTCGTTTTTAAGGGGCGGGGGGGGGGGCTCAGGGGTAGAACATCGGTTTCCGACGCAAAAGGTCCCGAGTTCGAATCCTGGGGGTTGAGTTCCCTACTGGTTGGGTCGGTGTTAGTATAATGTGATCGGCTGAGACAGGAGTCATGGTATCCCCGCCCAGTCTCGTGTGTGGCAGCACATACAATTACCAGACGTCCGTCTTGGGGCCCGTCCACAATATAGCCTATAATTATAGTGCTGATGTTGGACGTGAAACCAACTCAACTCAACATTTCGATTTTAACTATTTTCGACTCTGGTGTGAACAACGCTAGTTTTTCGCCTCTGCACCGTTAGGCCTGAAATACGACAGTTTTTACTATACCAAAAATAGCGACAGCATTGACATCCCGAAATTTTTCTTAACATAACCTATTTCTGATCATGGACAAGTATACAAAACATAACCATAATAACTCAATTCTAAGGATGATAACATAGCTAGATTGCTATTTAAAGTCTTTGGTAACATGCTTATCGTTTTCTTCAAAATTGGCTGGCGACTGCGGTCCATGAGGGTTGACGGGGGTTGGAATGAGTGGTCTGGAAAAGGGGGGGGGGGGGGGGGGGAAGTGAGGGGGGGGCGAGAAAGGGGGGGGGGGGTTAGGTAATCGGTGGTGGCAAATCCGAAGGAAAATTCGTCTATTAGAGTTCATGTTAATGCTTGCTGTGTTTGATTGGTAAATCTGGTCATGTATTTGAACACCACGGGTAGTAATTACATAGAGGGGAGGTTTCCATGCATGGCAAAACGGGAGTAATTCTATGTGGTATTTTTAATTAAGAAGGTACTAAAATCAACTGGCCTATACAACTACTGGCAAAATCTAACATTTATTAAGTAGATTAGGAGAGACAATCTCAAATAAAGCGTGTGATTGACAGCTAGGACGGAAGACAAAGATATACGAAACATTCAGATGGCTTCTAACCCTCTCTCTCGATACATACGCAACACATATCCGTCCATTTGTAACTAAATTAATTAGAAATACCAAAGATGAAACTACATTTTATGTAGTTCACTTGTTTTTCAGGTCGACGATGTTGTTGGGCCTCTGGAAGGCTTCTCAAGGCTCCGAAGCAAAGACAAATGTGCGTAAAGAGTCAAAGTGAGCTATATGATTGCACAGCTGGCGTTTTTGTTGTTGTTGCTGTTGTTGTTATTTTTGTTGTTGTTGTTGTTGTTGTTGTTGTTGTTGTTTCGGTTATTGCTCTACACTCGGAAGATCCCAGGTTTGTTGGGGGGGGGGGGGGGGGGTGGTTCCAGGGGACAGAACATCTGCTTCCGACGCAAAAGTCCAGAGTTCTAATCCTGGCTGTTGCGTTCCCTACTGGTTGGGTCGGTGTCAGTATAATGTGACCGGCTGAGACAGGAGTCATGGTATCCCCGCCCTGTCTCGTGTGTGGCAGCACATAAAATTTCAGACGTCCGTCTTGGGCCCGTCACAATATAGCCTATAATTATAGTGCTGATGTGGACGTTCCATTTTAACCAATATTACTAATGAGCTTGACTCTTTAACCAATGTATTGCTAGGAGAGTGAACTGGATCTCAACTTCGACAAAATACAATACAAACATTTTCTTCTTGATTAATGGTGGGATAAATACATTAAAAAGTTGAGTACTATCTGGTTGAATGTAATTAAAACTTGGACCAGATAAAATGCCATACAAGATCATGTTATTAGATTAGATAGAGAACAGATACACCAAATAGTAAAGTACAACTCAGTTGAATTTTGATTAAAACTGTGGCTGCCGGCGGGGGAGGAGACATTTCCATTTAGCCAAATCATTTATAATCATATTAATAATAAATAATAATAATAATAAAAATAATAATAAATAATAATAACAGTAATTATAATATTAATACTAACAAGGATGGTTAAATCAGCTAAAATCGAATCTGCGCAGCAGTCATATACATCTGTAAACAGCCAGAAAGATAACTAGGTGCCAATTGTGTCTCTCCCCTAGTTGGCCATATAGCTGCCCATTTTTCTTGATAGCATGTTTCCTTATGAGGCTTATTTTACAAGAGAGAAGTAAGGGTAACCAAGCGAAAAGGGCATTGTTTCTCCTCATGACAGGAATCCATGTCTTATTATATGTTAATTGTCTTTACATAATAATATTAAAATAGGACTACACACCAAAGATTCGATTTCCCAGTAGATACGCACTTTGAAGTCATCATGTAGACTACCAATACTAAAAACAACAACAACAACAACAACAACAACAACAACAACAACAACAACAACAACAACAACAACAACAACAACAACAAACAGTTCCCGTATTAAACATGTCAATGGAAAACAGTTAAAACAGAACAAAATCAAGCAAATTAAAAAAAAAATAATGTTTAAAAAATGAAAACCAACAAAAATAGAAGAATAAAAAACGAATCGATGTACATGTATTTGTTTTGTTAACCCATATAATTTTTTTTTATTTCAGAAAAATTTATTTTAACGATTAAATCTCCTTTTGTAAATTTTTTTTCGGAGTTTGGATTCAAAAGAGCGAATAAAAACCTAAAAAAAACATCAAAACAACAAATAAAAAACGAGTTCACAAAATACTCTAAAGTGAGAAAACTAAAAAAAGTTTATAAAAATGTATGTTTTTTTTTCCCAAATTTGCCCACAGTTTACGAGGTTTATAAAAACTTTGATTTCTTAGTTGTAAAAATGTATGCCGCATTTCTTAAATACTAAGGTGAATAAGTTGGTGCCGCATCTCTCAACCACTTTGAGTAGTAGTTGCAGATGAGTTGCTGTAACGTCCAACATCAGCACTATATGGGCTATATTGTGTACGGGCTCCTAGACTGACGTCTGATAGTTTTAAGTGCTGCCACGTACTAGATAGGGAGAATCACACACGATGTATCACCCCAGGGCCACCGCCCTCCACCCCCCCTTTCTTTTACTTTGAGTATCACCACACATTAAAACCGTGGGTTCGGTATAAATTGCTATTAAAGACTACCATAAGCAGGACATAATGATACTTTATTGTTTAGCCTACTCATATGGGGCGCGGTGGCCCTGGGGTAGAACATCGGCTTCCGACTCAAAAGGTGCGGTTTCGAGCCCCTGTCGATGTCGCTCCCTACTGGTTGGGTCGGTGTTAGTTTAATGTGACTGGCTGAGACAGCAGTCATGGTATCCCCGCCCTGTCTCGTGTGTGGCAGCACATAAAATTGTCAGACGTCCGTCTTGGCGCCCGTACACAATATAGCCTATATAGTGCTGATGCTGGACGTTCCATTTTAACCAATATTACTAATGAGCTTGACTCTTTAACCAATGTATTGCTAGGAGAGTGAACTGGATCTCAACTTCGACAAAATACAATATAAACATTTTCTTCTTGATTAATGGTGGGATAAATACATTAAAAAGTTGAATACTATCTGGTTGAATGTAATTAAAACTTGGACCAGATAAAATGCCATACAAGATCATGTTATTAGATTAGATAGAGAACAGATACACCAAATAGTAAAGTACAACTCAGTTGAATTTTGATTAAAACTGTGGCTGCCGGCGGGGGAGGAGACATTTCCATTTAGCCAAATCATTTATAATCATATTAATTTATAAATTGCTATTAAAGACTACCATAAGCAGGACATAATGATACTTTATTGTTTAGCCTACTCATATGGGGCGCGGTGGCCCTGGGGTAGAACATCGGCTTCCGACTCAAAAGGTGCGGTTTCGAGCCCCTGTCGATGTCGCTCCCTACTGGTTGGGTCGGTGTTAGTTTAATGTGACTGGCTGAGACAGCAGTCATGGTATCCCCGCCCTGTCTCGTGTGTGGCAGCACATAAAATTGTCAGACTCTAAGCCCGTCGCCACAGGCAGACGAATTTTTTAACACTACTTACCTCGGTGCATGCTAGCAAAGTAGCACAAACAGTGTTGAAGATGATAATAGTGATAATCATGATGATGATAGTGGTGGTGATAATAATGATAATGAAGGTAATGTCAATGATAGTGAGAATGATAGAATGGCCGTTTCCACAGCGAAATACTTACTTGAGTTTTTCAAGAAATGCATCTTAAAGTCATCGTTTGCTGTCAATTTATTCCTGGCATGATAAACCTGTGTTGCAGCAAACGGGCTAATTCCCTTCCGCCCACAATTCTGAATAGCTGACGTGGAGAAAAACTTGCTTCCAGAGGAAAGAGAGAACATAGCACTTCCAGTATCTGCCAGGAAATTTGAGTCTGACTGTAAACCCTTTTGTTTGGGACCTTGATTGCAGTTTTTGTTTTGACACTTACTATTAAACTTCAGGCTCTTTAGGTGGATCGGTTTATCTGCTACTACAGGGATGCCGGGACCTGAGTATTTCATCGAGGAATTGGAGAAATTTGAAAATGAATTTTGGTTTGGCGGCTTTCCAATAGACAATGACGTGTTTGAGGTATTTGAGAAAAGAGTCTGGGTTAGAGGTTTTCCAGTGGACAGTGATGTGTTGGAGGTACACGAGTCGTTGCACTCTGAGAGGGAGCACGACGGACATCTGGAGGAAAGGCCAGCTGCTGCCAAGTTGAACGTTTGGCTAAGTGGACTTTCTGGCGGGCTGGTCATCGCTGAAGATGGTGGGGTTGTTTGAATTGGTGGATATCTTGAAGAAGGTAATGTTGGAGGCGGTGAAGATGGTTGATTCCTTACGGACAGTGGAGTCAGTGGAGATAGACCTTTTCTACCAGACAAAGCTTGTGAGTCCTGGATCACCATGGTGACATGATCTCGCCCTGTGCTGTAGTATAACTGGGGATGGGAAGAGTAGCTCGCCTTTCGAGGACTCTTTGATCTTTAGAGAAAAGATAAACAACAAAAACAGTTTACCAATAAACAAAACCATATGGATAAAATATACAAAAAAGGGTTATGGATTCATATGAGATTCATTTCAAACATCTATCACTTCGTAGAAAGAAACAAGCAAAAGTACTAACCAAAATAATTAGATTGTAATAACGTTCAACGCAACCACAAATACAACCACCATGTATATTGCTATTACTTTTACAACAACAACAACAACAACAACAACAACAACAACAACAACAACAACAACAACAACAACAACAACAGCAACAACAACAACAACAACAACAAAACTACTACTACTACTACTACTACTACTACTACTACTACTACTACTACTACTACTACTACTACTACTACTACTACTACTACATACTTGGTAACACGGGCGTGCAACCTCCCGACCCGCCACACGGCCATCGTGATGCGACCATACAAGACCCCTAGAATACAGGTGGGCACAACAAAGATTGATGCAGTCATCCAGGTGATGTAGAGTTGAAGAGTCCAGTCGGGAGAGAAGTCGGCCCAGCAGTCATAGACCCCGGAGTTCGGTTCCACCTGGGAAGATAAAACAACCAAAGTTTATCTTTTGGTTCTTATGGTGTTTTAGAGTTCAAACTTATCCTTAGGTTTTACGATTTGTTGATTAATTTTACATACAAACATAATCACCCCCCTTTGGCATGGGGTTTCTGAGTGTAGGATAGAACAAGTATTTTCCCATCTATTGCCTTTATTTTTAACCATTTATCCTGCTATTGCAAGGACTCTTAAGTTGTTTCAAGAATGGGAACAACAACCTCAACAGAGACTAAAATAAAGTCCTTGTTAATATGGAAAATGTTTTTTTCTCGCAACTAGTAAGACCACTATCTCTCACCCAGCCACAATGGGGAAAACCAAATGTCAGTGACATCGTTAAAAGAAAATACCAACGCAGAATTAGAAGATTGATTCCTCTATAATTGAAAAAAGTAGTTGGAGATACTAGGCAGTGTACCTGAGACTAATTGGTAACAGTATAAGTGGAGTGAGGTAGCCGTTTGGTGAGCGTTTGGACAATGATAAAGGAAGCCTGGGGTTAGAATTATGGCTCGGGCTATCTGGTGAACGGATCAAATATCACTTGAGCAGTTTCAACTCTAGAACTTGATGATAGTCTAATAGTATCTCTCTTTGTTCTAACTACATTAGGCCCCTCCAGCGGCATTGATAAAACACAAAAGAGAAGTCGAAAGTACGAAAGGTCGAATTTTCCCCTATTGTTTCCTTTAGCTAAGAGACTAAATTAATTGATTTTAAAGAGTTTATAAAAGAAGAAAAAATTGGGTCAATCGTATCTTAGAAAATAATTTCTCTCTCTCTGTCTCTGTCTCTGTCTCTCTGTCTCTCTGTCTCTCTGTCTCTCTCTCTCTCTCTCTCTCTCTCTCTCTCTCTCTTTGTTTCAGGTTTTCTAGGTCCCCAAGGACTATCTCTCACTTTAAACTTTTCTTTTTAATTGGTCTTTTAAGGTGAGAGATAGGGCTATTAAGGTGAGAGATATGGCTATTAAGGTGAGAGATATGGCTATTAAGGTGAGAGATATGGCTGTTAAGGTGAGAGATAGGGCTATTAAGGTGAGAGATAGGGCTGCTAAGGTGAGAGATAGGGCTGCTAAGGTGAGAGATAGGGCTGCTAAGGTGAGAGATAGGGCTGCTAAGGTGAGAGATAGGGCTGCTAAGGTGAGAGATAGGGCTGCTAAGGTGAGAGATAGGGCTGCTAAGGTGAGAGATAGGGCTGCTAAGGTGAGAGTTAGAGCTGCTAAGGTGAGAGATAGGGCTGCTAAGGTGAGAGATAGGGCTGCAAGGTGAGAGATAGGGCTGCTAAGATGATAGATAGGGTTGCTAAGGTGAGAGATAGAGCTGCTAAGGTGAGAGATAGGGCTGCTAAGGTGAGAGATAGAGCTGCTAAGGTGAGAGATAGGGCTGCTAAGGTGAGGGATAG
>RQTK01001299.1:0-10085 GCA_003991915.1 Elysia chlorotica
TTCTCCTTTGTCTTTAGGCTTTGTACCTTCGGCCATGGCCCATTCCGTGGGGGGAGCCCGCGGTGTACTGACGGGGGGAGGGCGGTGGGCAGGGGTGGAGGTGTGGAGGTGCCAAAGATTTTATACAAATCTATGGGAGGTGCCAACTTAGAGGGGGGTCAGGGAGGAGTGGGGGTCTGTTGGCTAGGGCTGTGTGATTGGGCTACATCATTCACTTTCAAAAAGCTCATCAAACATTTATACCTCCACACATTCATGAATCTTCTAGCCCATAACCCTTTCAATAAAGTAGCCTCAGACCAATACGGTACTGACTAAATCTAGGAACTTTCACCCAAGACATGTACACCAAAAGTCCAATAAATCGATAAAATTCTTCCACATCCACATTCGTCCACCTCGTATACAAACTCTTTCCCTGCTCACCCTTTTCTCAGCGTACGCATTCGTCCAATCACACATCTGTTGCACAATGTCAACAGTAAAAAATAAGCACAAAAAATCGACAGGCCTCAAGAACTTTTGCAGCTCCTGTCTCGTCTGGCACTCTGGCAAATTTAATCCAGGAGTTCTCTCAGGGAGAAATGGAGGGACAGCTGTTCTAGGACCTCTGTCCGCCTCACCATATCCACGGACAGAACTTGGCCCTGGTACTGGTTCGCCACTGAAAAAAAAGAGAAAAGAACAAATTCTATAACAAACATGTCTCAATAATACTGTAATTCATATTACTTTAAAAAACGCATCTGTCTGCTGAGATTAAAAAAACCCTTTTCATAACTTTGATTTGCTTCTATTTTGTAACCTGTAAACTCTTCTTCTTGGCTTCTAATCTTAGTCAATTTCTGGCCGAAATTGATAACACAATGTGACCAAAATATGTTCTACTGAGCAGCCTACATGAATAATCAACATATTAAAATTTGTCATCTAGATCTAAGTAAACTACACACCTCTGTTGGAAGTTTTCAGGCTCTTGACTCAGAGTATCATGGCTTGAAGATTTGGCTTGGGGAGTTGGAGCAGTCTCGTCTAGATCTAGCTCCAGTTCCTCGTCACTTTCTGGGATCCAGTCTGATATCTCAGAGTCAGAGTCGCTTAGATCTGATAATTCATAGACCTGGGTGTCTTTAAATGCCATTTTAGAGTTGAAATTCGTAAAATAGTTGAAATTTAAAGGCAAAAAGGGTGAGACGGTGTTAAGATAGCTGCTAGCAGAATGTCCAAGATGGCTGATCGGAATGTAAACAAACCCCGGAGCAAATAGTTATTTTTAATTATTACCTTTTTAATTAAAAACTATCGCTCTTTGTATTAAAAATGTGTTTTTTCGATTCAAAAACACTTAAATTTTCATATTACAGTCCAAAAAAGCCATGTTTATAAAGTCAGGACTTTATAAATATCATGCAGAAACGAAACCACTGTCTGTCCACTCTCTTCTCTTACAAAAACTAAACTGAAACGTATGGTTGAAGATTTGTGCCATCTCTTGATCCTCTGTGTTGCCTGCAGAGCCATTGATCACAACTTCACTGTCCTGTTTAGTAAAACCTGTCTTCTTGAAACAATTAGCAATCGTTGTTTGCTTCACTTCATCCTAAGAAGCAGCTGCTTAGTTAATAGCGTCAAGGACCGTCAACTTGTAGTTTGTGTCAGCTGATCCATCTTCATCAAGCAGTTTGATAAATCTTCTCAGAACTCGTTGCCTGTAGAAGCACTTAAAGTTCTGTATGATGCCTTGATCACAAGGCTGCAGCACACTTGTGGTGTTAGGTGGCAGGAAGACGAATTTAATAGCTCAAGTTTTCTAATCGAGGATGATTGCTGCAGTTATCATCTATGAGAGCAATGCTTCTCCCTTCTGACATAAATTTCCTGTCGAGTTTACGGAGCCATTCCTCGAAGATGGAGCCTCTCATCCACCCTTTTTTTGACTGCTTTGTATATCACAGGAAGAGTGCGTATGTTCTTCATTTCTGCTTTCTCAACATTTCTAACAAGTTATCTACATCGTCAGCAGTCTCACATGGCCCACCATGGGCTCTTACATTGCTAGAAATTGTTGACTTTTTTTCCATGACATCCACCTCCTTTGTTATTTTCTTATTCTGATTTTCAGCCATAAACTTATTTCCCCGACATTGTTTTTCACTTCTTCCTCATGCTCGACAGTTTCTTTTAATCTCATGCATTGAAGACCTATTGTGAAGAGAAGCATTTCTTTTCTTAGAAATATCAAAATCAAAATCCCCATAAGCACTTTCTTCGATGAGATTTGTAAGTGGACAGTGTTGAAGTTGTTCTTTCATTTTATCATCTACAACTTCAAACTTCCTCCCAGGAAGAAAATCTATTAGCTGTCTTTTTGTAAACTCTAGAGCTTCAGCACACATACAGCTCAATAGAAACAGAATTGTCACAAACATTACAAACAGCAACCGGTTCATTTTCCATACTGATTGTAATTGAAATCCAAACCCTGTGAGTATGACCACACACGAAGAACATTTACGTCTGCAGGTTTCTCTTGGAACTATTCCTTCCCAAGAATAGAAAGGAAATTGACTATTCTGTCACAAACACACTTAGCTTCTTTGTACTGACCTGAAACTGTATTTAAGGAAGCTGTCGACTTTTTTTCCATGACTTCCACCTCCTTGGTTGTTTTCTAATTCTGATTTTCAGCCATTATTTCCCCGAGATTGTTTTTCACTTCTTCCTCATGCTCGACAGTTTCTTTTAATCTCATGCATTGAAGACCTATTGTGAAGAGAAGCATTTCTTTTCTTAGAAATATCAAAATCAAAATCCCCAAAAGCACTTTCTCCCATGAGATTTGTAAGTGGACAGTGTTGAAGTTGTTCTTTCGTTTTACTATCTACAACTTCAAACTTCCTCCCAGGAAGAAAATCTATGAGCTGTCTTTTTGTAACCTGTAGAGCTTCAGCGCACATAGCTTTCAGGCATTGTGTAATCATTTTATTATCATTATTTAATACAAAATCCTGTACAGATTGAAATGTACATGTTTTAATTTCAAATGCACCATCAAATACTGATGTAGTATTCAATTTAACCAAATCAGAAGGATCTAAAACCCATTTCTCAAACTTTGCGGTCATATTTTTTATATAAATATCAAAATCATAGTATTTAACATTGCTGTTCACAAGATTCCAGTAAGGTCTTGTCACCTTGATAAAAAACAGTGCAACAGCACTAAAGACATTAAAGTTAAGTCTTAAACATCAACTGATCAAGAGAAACACTTCCAATCTGTAGGTTTGGATTTTCATGTAGAACACCTGAACAAAGGAATTTAACAATGGTAGGTAGGTTTCTGATACAAACCTTCCAAATTTATCACTCTTGTCCCTCCCAAATTTTTCCTCTAAATCTTTCTCAATCCCAACGATTGCTTTCTCACAAGCACTACTCATACCGAGCAGGAAACGTGCATTGCAGTGTACAAAATGGATATGAAAGTCTCTCCCTAACTCGGACTTTATAAATTCAGCAAAGATGCAATCAAAAAATTTCATGGCAGTTGCCCTATCTGTCATAATACTGGTGACTCATGATTGAAAATCATAAGTTACACGCTCCAGATCTACATTTGACTTGAAAGAATATCTTTCTGACAGTTTCTTTACAATATTAGTACATATTTCAAGTAAAGTGTTAGCATTTTCAGTTGCAACAGGAACACATATCCTAAATAAAATATGTCACCTTGACTAGTGGATAGCTGATGACCAACAATTTTTTTTTTGATCACGTGAAGTACCATCTGAATGCAAAGTTACGTTGTCGGATTTTAAAACATTTTTCAGGTGTCTGACGCCTCCACCTTTCTGAAAGCCTGCTTCAAAATGCTGAAACACCAGTCGGTAGCAAACTTGGTGTGTCCCGACAGCATGAAATGAAGGGAGATGCTGGTGAGTGGTGTGCAGCCCTGTGATAATGCGCCATGCAAGGTGCTGCAAAACATACTGGTTTTTGTTCTGCCCGGCGCAATTATCACAGTGCAAAGAAAGGTTCATCTCACCAGCGCCATAATTTTCGAAGAAGTGGTGCAGGTAGGAAATCACAGCAGTACTCCCCTTACCCACACACACTCCTTCGTCAATGCAGAAATTTATCTGCTGAGGCAAGGCCTCACAGTTAATGCTAAAGAGGCCACACTTCCTAGGGTCAAGGAAATATATGGGCCCTGGCTGCATAGGACTGTGAGGTAAATACACCTGAAAAGATACACACAAATTGATGAGACACTTCTCAAAAAAGTGGAATCCTAAACCTAAAAGTTTATCCCAAGATTATATAAAACAAAAAAAAAAGGGAAAAAGCCATGATTCATGTAAACCAAACTTACTGTGTCTTCAATAATAATTTGAATTCTTTTTCCTAAAAAAAAAAAATGTACAAATGTCAAATTAATTAATTATTATACATTTTGTATGCACGGATAAACAGTACTGAGTAGTATAAAATTAATGATCATGTCTAAAATGAGAATTAAAAAAAACCAATAGATTATTGTGTTCATTCCAACAAATGTACCTGCTGAACGTAGTCGAAGCTATAATGCATGGTGCAATCTGTGGAATTCGGAGGGGCGGGCTCTAGTCTCTTCAGTCCAAGGCTGGCAACGGTTATCTTGCTAGCCTCCACACGGTGATTGTAATACGCTCACATGTGTAGGCAGCTTCATGGTCCACTAGACCTTTGGTGATCTCCGCCTTCTCCTCCATTGTCATCCCATTGTGCCCCTGCAGCACTCGCGTCAGTTTTTGACAAATCCAACAGAGGTCTGTCGTGGGTCTGGCAACCAAAAGATTCGGCAGCTTGTTCCTCCAGAGCCTTTTGAAGCAAGTTAGACTGACAACTCTGCGATCTGTAGGTTGAAAATAAAGCTGGGCTTTTCCTGCCTAATGCTGTGTAAACTTTTAAGTACTCATTCCAAGCTCCTGTGTCTTCATTCAGCTGTCCCCTATTCTTTGCTGCACATTGTCTTGCTCTAATGTAGAGGAAAAACGCGAAATCAGTCAGCATAGAAATAGATCATCAATTCCCTTGCCTAACATATGTCAGAGTGAGGCAACACCATCAAGGACTTTCTCCCAGGCTGACGGTTAAAAAAAACTGTCTAATTATGGAAAGATCTACTTTCTAATCAAGGATAGTACCGTATCACTAAACTCAGTAAAAGGTTTCAAACAATCACATTTTCATGCGAACAAAAAGAAAAGGTTGTTGTGTGACTTCTGTCCTTGTAACTTATAGTGAAATGTCCGTTGTCAAGGGCACAAACGTCATAAAAAATCAGCTTTGAAAGAAACAATTCCTGCTTGACCATATCACCACTGAATCTGGTCATACAGTGTGTGATGGTTGCAGAAACGGGGTCGGTTTCTGCATAGTCATATACACTGCGGACACGGAAGTAATTAGATTTATTCTGTCCGATTCAAGGATTTTACAATCATTAAATAAAATTAAAGATTTAATGTGTTGAACAAAGAAAGCTCTTCACTAATACAATAGTTTTTTTTTTTTTTTTAATTTTAGAATGGTATCTCCAGGGAATTTGTTGTCGTTGAATGAAACTTAACAACATTGGTGTTACAGTATGTGTGGCCCACAGAGACCTTTCTCCCCACCAGTTCTCTTGAAAGTACTGTATCACAGACTGAGGAACGATCCTTGGGATCTCGCCTTTTAATTCCTCAAACTCATCGGCGGATAATCGTACAAACTTGCTTCATAAAACAATCTCTGACAAGCTTATTGAAACCATCCCCTCTCCCCAAATGCTTTCTCAAGTAACGATGCACAGCCTGTGATATGTGAAAATGACAAATTTATTGGGAGACATGGAAAAGCTTTATCAATGGCAGCAATTTCTGCCATGGTCTTGTCCACAGCAAAACGTAAAGTTAAATTACTCTCATACTGTTGAGCTAATATAAAAAGACAATTTTCAATAACAAATGCATCTTCCTTAGACAAAAAAGCATGAAAAACAGGCAAAGCTGGTAATCAATCTAATAAATCACTTGTGTAATCTACTTGGCACTTACAAGCATGAAAAATCAAAGACATATAGGTGATTAGATGGTCAGTTAACTAAATAGTTACTCACCTTATCTTTTAAGAACTTGTATGCAGAAAAACAACTCAAAGGCGATGATAATAGCTTCTCTTCTTTTTATGGCAGAAAAAATAATTCCAACTTTACTCAGCCAAAACACTGAAAAAGGAAATGGAAGTAACTCTTCTATAGTAAAGACAGTTTTCTGTTTCAGACATCTAGATATTTCTCTGAATGGGCGGGGCTTACTTCTCCCCACTCTCCCCTACTCTTGAAAAACTTAAACAAATGACTCCCAAGCGTTTTTCTCAGCGCTTTTCAATGACCATACAAAGAAGTTGTCATTATTAAGCTTTTTAATCTGAGGACCTTCGAAAATACCTGCCTTTAGTTTTTCGTAGGTGACTCCAGGGAATGCTTCACGTAGATACTTAAAACATTCTCCATCAGCGTCAAACGCTCTCACAAATTGTTTCATTAGACCTAGCACACAATTTTTGCACGGTCCACTAGAGGTGGTTCATTGATCACATTCTTCTCTCCTACAGTTAAGCTTGTCCTAACTGGTCATTCCAATGCCTGTTCCTCATATTTCAGAAGCTCCAAAACTTTTCTGTATATGTTCGTACTTCTCTTTTAACGTGACACAGTGTCCAATAGGTATCACAGTCAGCCAAAAGATATTGCTATTGTGCAGCAAAACACATTTGAGACTCCGCTTAGAGCTATCCAAAAAAAAAAAAAGATGCCATTCTTTTGAATCATATTGTGGAGCTCTAAGGCAGTATCTAAACCTCGAATATCTTGACAGTAAAAAAAAGTCAGATGTACAATCAAAATATTGTAAAGGGCCCTTCTCTTTTTGCCGAAAATATGTTACTTTCGTCTCTGATTTGAGCAAGCAAGTTGTTACCTTTCAACAGTTCTGAAAGATTCTTTGAAAGACCAAGGTCTCTAACTAAATCGTTTAGTTCTGCTTGATCAAATGTCTGTACTTCTAGCTGCATGAAAGTCAGCCAGAAAGTTCAGATCTTGATCCTGGGACATCTCTCTCTCGCTCTCTCTCTCTCTCTCTCTCTCTCTCTCTCTCTCTCTCGTATTGGTCCTCAGACGGTGGCGTTTGGGGTTGCAGTAGTCTTGCACGTGCGATCCCTAACAACTCTTCGTCTGCATTTCTTTTTCCCCTTAAGAGCTGTGGTTTGCGGAAGACAACGTCTCTTCCTGAAGAGCCGAAACCATTTATCGGAGGGCTTGTTCTCTTCCCATAGAGTTTGTCACCCCATTGTGGTTTAAATAGTTCTTGACTGCTGACAACAGTTCATCTTCTGAGCCTGTGTGCGACATTTTTGCCGAAGGCATCGTATTGATCCTCAGACGGTGGCGTTTGGGGATGCAGTAGTCTTGCTTGTGCGATCCCTAACAACTCTTCGTCTGCATTTCTTTTCCTCCCAAAGAGCTGTGGTTTGCGGAAGACGTCTCTTCCTGAAGAGCCGAAACCATTTATCGGAGGGCTTGTTCTCTTCCCGTTTGATAGAGGTCACCCCATTGTGGTCTAAATAGTTCTTGACTACTAACAACAGTTCATCTTTTATTTTGCCAAATCCCCTTGCACTCATCTCTTTCAAAAGGTTGGCAAATCTCCTCCTCCTCCTCTTCTTTGCTTAGGACAGTTTTTGGCTTTTCTTTTAATTTCCTCCTTCCCAAGAGTTTGTCACTAAATGTTCCCCATGAGATCCTGTATTTCTATGCAGTCTTTCTTCTAGAAGCTCCATTACTGACTTTTTCTAAGGCTGAAGCTAGTTGCTTTGACCATTTTTGGATTATGCAGGTTTTTCGCCGTACCCAAGGGCTGCAGAGCATGTGTCGTATGCGGTGGGAGTGCTAGACGTGGATGTCCTCTTGTTGTGCCAACTCCAGCATGTCCAGCACATCATGACTAGTGTGGTGGGAGTCAAGTACTAAAAGTTGTGGCCTGGCGGGTCCACAGTGTTCTAGGAAATAATTCCATTACTGTTCTTCTTTGCCATTATCACATAGGCCTATTTATTTATACATGTATATACTTTGTTTTAGTTTTAAGAAAGTGATTTTGTTCTTTACAGCCATAAGAGCTTGTTAGTGTTCCAAATTCTAAAAATTAGAGTGTTTTTGAACATGTATGTATTAGAATTCTTGTATCAGATCTGTTAAAAATGTTTATGTTTTTTTTTTTTTCAATTGTTGAAAAATGCATTGTTTGTTAAATTCTATTTTTCATGTCAAATAAATTAAAAGTGCATCGTCTAATCCACCAGAAAATTGAGTATGTTGCCTGTATAATACTAAACAGCGTGTAAAGCAGAATGAGTGTATTACTTGTGCTTAGGCTGCACCTGCTGTACACACTTCTCTCCCCTTTCTCGGCCACAACCCTTGAGGAGTCCGGGGAGAACTGCAACCCTGTCTCGTCGCAGTTTCATATTGACTCCGACTTGTCCTTCAGCTTCAATTCAACCACCAACTTTTCAAGGTCATCAAAATAGCGGTCAATCACAGGTCGTGTCATTATCATCAATCTATTACTTGGTTAGTTTTGAGTAACTCTGATTGAGATGTCTGGTCTTCTTTTCTTCAAGCCATACCAGTAATCCTTCCCTGGTAACCCATCTTTAAGCTGTGTCTTCAGCCCCAATCTCTTGACAACAGTGCCGACTCTTGTGAAAAATTGTGCCATTGTTACAGGAAAGCCAGACTTCCCTGCTTTGATAACAATGACATTTTCAATATCTGTTGGAATGTTGCACTCCCTCCCCACCCTCCTATCAACTCTACATTTTCCCGAAACATTATCAGCTATAGTTTTTCTGGGAACCCCAAAGTCCTTAGCAGCACCAGAACATGTCCTTCCTAGCTGTTACCATGCTGACGTGTCGTAAAAACAACTCACTCACATGTCCTTCCTTTCTCTACAGCTTTGATGGCCTTCTCTTTTTTCTGGCAGTGGTCCATCTGAATATCGGTGAGGGCAAAATAGCTTAAATGGTGTCTACGTGAGCTGAAGAAATATCTTGAACCGCTGGTTTGGCAAAGTGGGCACTCTGCTTGCCCCTTCTTCTGTAAAAATCAACCTCAACATCAATTTCATCTCGTTCTTCTATAACAATTCCAACATAATAAATTCGTGTGCTTTTTGAAGCAAATCCACACACAACAAAATCTCCAACCTTGACGTTTACAACATAATTCAATCCTAAAACATCATACTCTGCATCATTTTCTGTTCATTCAATTCTGTCATTTTCAATTAATTCTGAGCCACAGTCTGCATTTAAGGTGTCAATTATGCTAACGTCATTGTGAGAATCGCAAAATTTTAGGGTGTTTTTTTTTTTTTGCACTGCTATCTTCTTCGGTTTTTCAACTTTCTTCTGCATTGATTTCTTGAACCGTTTCATCTCCGGGGTCGAGGTTGAAATCAGGCTTTTCCGGCGTCTTCGGCCTTGGTTACTTTCTTTCCTAGGAGGTACCTTTGGATATACTCTTATGTTGAACGTACTTGCAGCAAAACAAAAAGGGGAAGATGACACTAGTAGACAGTCCCGCAGCAGTGGTAGACGGTCCAGCAGCAGTGGTAGACTGTCCAGCATCAGTGGTAGACTGTCCAGCATCAGTGGTAGACGGTCCAGCATCAGTGGTAGACGGTCCAGCATCAGTGGTAGACGGTCCAGCATCAGTGGTAGACGGTCCAGCATCAGTGGTAGACGGTCCAGCATCAGTGGTAGACGGTCCAGCATCAGTGGTAGACGGTCCAGCATCAGTGGTAGACGGTCCAGCATCAGTGGTAGACGGTCCAGCATCAGTGGTAGACGGTCCAGCATCAGTGGTAGACGGTCCAGCAGCAGTGGTAGACGGTCCAGCATCAGTGGTAGACTGTCCAGCATCAGTGGTAGACGGTCCAGCAGCAGTGGGACGGTCCAGCAGCAGCAGCAGTACATGGTCCAGCCTCCGG
>RQTK01001299.1:10152-51228 GCA_003991915.1 Elysia chlorotica
AGACTGTCCAGCATCCGGTAGACGGTCCAGCATCAGTGTTACACGGTCCAGCATCAGTGGTAGACTGTCCAGCATCCGGTAGACGGTCCAGCATCAGTGGTAGACGGTCCAGCATCCGGTAGACGGTCCAGCATCAGTGGTAGACGGTCCAGCAGCAGTGGTAGACGGTCCAGCAGCAGTGGTAGACGGTCCAGCAGCAGTGGTAGACGGTCCAGCAGCAGTGGTAGACGGTCCAGCAGCAGTGGTAGACGGTCCAGCAGCAGTGGTAGACGGTCCAGCAGCAGTGGACGTCTCAGCAGAAGTTGATATCGTTGGCACAGGCCTGTCTGTAAGGTCTGACGGCAAATACTCCTGTGTTGAAAACATCAGGATTTCAAGGCCATATGCCAGAAGCCTTAATGCCAGAGCAAATGTTAGTTGGGAGTGCAGCTCGTAAGATACGAATGCTGTTCCACCAAGTTGTGCCGCCTCGTGAATTGTTACATGGCGTCCAGGATTTTGTAACATCCACGCATCTGTGAGCCTGCTGTATACATGTAGATTTCATACACCCCTGTCAAGTGGTTGCGTTTTGTTTGAGGTGTGGGGAGGGAGTGTAATGGTGTGAATATGGTCTTGTTTGGCTGTTTCTAGAGCAGTGTAGTTTATGTGTGATTCGTGGTTGTCCATAATAAGAATGAGAGGATCATTTCTGGATAGACAAACACATGAAGCATATTATCTTATGTTAGTCCTCAGCGCCTACCTAGGTACCGTCCGAAGAACATTGGTGTGTATAATAAAATTTAATC
The DNA here is from genome assembly GCA_003991915.1 of Elysia chlorotica. Taxonomy (NCBI): domain Eukaryota; kingdom Metazoa; phylum Mollusca; class Gastropoda; family Plakobranchidae; genus Elysia; species Elysia chlorotica. Next base: position 10,944 of record RQTK01001299.1, read on the forward strand.
ATAATAATCCTACGCACTCAGAGAGATAAATAAGTCACTGTTGCTACTAGTGCTATTAATATTATAATGTATTAACTTTCTTGTCTTAGGATATAGAACATCATGGGCACAATATAGCCGTTACTGTGCTGACGTCTGTAAAATCAAAGTCATTCACTCACGTGATCGTCTGAGACAGGAGTCATGGTATGCCCACCTTGTCTTGTATGTGGCAGCACATAAGCTTGTCAGATGTCAGTCTTGGGGCCCGTCCACAATATAATCTATATCGTGCTGGCGTTGGACATTAAAGGAACTCTACTACATAAATGATAGAAGAAAAAAAATGTAAGGTACCGGTATTGAATATAAAGTAAGCATGATGGGTCTTGATTTTTTTGTGTTAGACTACACGTGGATTAAATTTAAAAGATCATGTTGCTTTTTTCCTGGTCAAATTCGTTTTCAATTTGCATCTCTTGTGAGTAATTTTTAAATGATTACAAGTCCATATTTTTTTTCTTCTAGATCACAACTAACACTAATTTTCTACTCTAATTTTTTTTGGATGTTGTAATTCATGGTACAAATGGTTTGTATACATGTAATTATGTTTGTCGGATGCAAAACATAAATTCATTGATTACTCTGTTGATGTGATGTGAAAAAAACAACCCCAAAACGCAGTACTCAGTGTTGTCAACTTATTATACATTGTATAGATGATTCTATCTTTTGAAGAAGAAAAAATTACTGTTCTTCTTTGCCATTATCACATAGGCCTATTTATTTATACATGTATATACTTTGTTTTAGTTTTAAGAAAGTGATTTTGTTCTTTACAGCCATAAGAGCTTGTTAGTGTTCCAAATTCTAAAAATTAGAGTGTTTTTGAACATGTATGTATTAGAATTCTTGTATCAGATCTGTTAAAAATGTTTATTTTTTTTTTTTTAAATTGTTGAAAAATGCATTGTTTGTTAAATTCTATTTTTCATGTCAAATAAATTAAAAGTGCATCGTCTAATCCACCAGAAAATTGAGTATGTTGCCTGTATAATACTAAACAGCGTGTAAAGCAGAATGAGTGTATTACTTGTGCTTAGTTTTCAAATTCAGTCTTTTTACCCCTAAAGTGGTTAAGGCATAGATTTGTTTTGGGATGTCTAAAACCAGAATATAAAATTTAGGTTATAGTAGGCCTATAATAAATCGGAAAGACTTTGCAAAACCAATACATGTTGTTAAACAGAACATCTGTCACCGTCGAAAGTTGTGATTGTTTATAGCAAAAATGCAACAGAAAATGTAAAAAAGTTAGTCCAAAGGGCACAAGGTGCGGCACAATTTTAGTCTTGAAATTCAAGTTGACTATACTTATAACTTATGTCTTCAAAGTTCAATTAAACTTAGATGCAGCCAATGCGAAATAAACTGCATGTACTGTGTATTTCAATGCATTTTTGCCTACCAACTTCTTTTTGTTGCGTGGAATACAAAAATAAACTAATTACTTTACTCTTCTCGCCACAAAACAGAAGATACATATATATATATATATAACTATGCAAATTTATACTATAGGCCTACACAATCAGCATGATTGATAGAGAGAATAAGAGAACGACGTCTGTGTGTGTTTGGTGTTGGGGTGGGGGTTATAATCCAATTTTAAAAAAAATGTAGTACTAGTAGGTTTAATATGAATCGGTTAAAGCTTTAGAATTAGAGGATATTAAATTACTGTAGTACTAGTAGAAAAGAAAGATTGAAAATGAAAAAAAAAAAACAGTGAAACAAAAACTGAAAACCTCCAAAAGGTTTAGGAATGAGTAATAACTAATACATGTACAAACAAGATGAAGTCACAACTGCCATTACCCTACCTCTATGATATTGCACCAAATGGTGTTGAGCCATTCTCAACCCCACCCATATCTACAATGTTCCCATTGCCTCTTCTTTCACAACCACACACACCTGTTACTTTGAGTGACTATCTCATGACTGGTGGCTTTCTCGAGCTCATTGCTTGGTGTTCGTCCATCAGACGCCACTCTCTATCCCCTGCCCGTCATGCCTATCATTGTACATGTATTTCAATGTTACCCAAACCTGTTACTGTGCCCTACACATGATGTCAGTCCTGGCTTAAGGACTTCGTATCTTTGTCAAATTTTGAACTAAGAGTTAAGAGTGTCTTGTACTAGTAATATGCGCACCTTTGTCAGCTTCCCGCCCTTCTAAGGTCTATTTCGTTGGATCCGAGGATGGATATGGGATGAGTTCGCTGGACCCAAGATTTACTACAAAGACAAAGTAGAAAATCGGGGATTTTACATTTTCGTTGGATAATCTATTATGTAGGGTGTTCTATGACTTTGAGTCCGAGTTCGTTGTATTCAAGTTATACTGTATCAATATCATCAATATGAATTATGATATCACTAGCCTATAATACAGTGATGGTGAAATAAAACGAGTAGGCCCAAAGATGTAGAAAGAAAGATAAACGACTTGCAGTTTTTTTTCCTATTTACAGAGTGAGGATCATTTTGTTGGTTATTGCCACTTGGTGAGACCGGGTAATTTACAATACAGTAATAAAGAAAAACAAAGGATAAACGCTTTTTGAGTGGAAACCAAATAAGTTTATTTAATTATAACTCAAATTATCGTCAATTAAACGGGTTTTAATTTATGAACATATGTTAAAAATTATAATTAGTGAGATGCTGCGCTGTTTACTCTGCTGTGACGGTGTATCTGGCGCGCGGTCAAGTCTTAGATCTACCCATGTTTATCTTGACAACCTCTCTCTGCCTCTCTCTCTCTCTCTCTCTCTCTCCCTCTCTCTCTCTCTCTCTCTCTCTCTCTCTCTTCTCTCCCCCTCTCTTATTTTCGCTGTAACAAGGCAAGTTTTAACGTTTTCTTTCAAATTTATAAGTATGAGATCACGAGATATTGATCATATTGATAGTCCCTCAAGTTGAATAAATAGCAAAGGCAGTGAACATTAATAGTCAATGTAATTGTTAGATCATCATAAAAACAACAATAAAAATAGGCATACCATTCTCAGTTAAAGCCAAGGTCTTCAAAGATGATATTTATGGGACATACAAATCATCTGTACGATTTAAAATTACCAAATGTAACACAGTATAGCAGTGTAATATTAGATCTACTAATAACTGAAGCAATAGTAAATTTCCAAACAAGAATATCCTTGATGGTTGCAACATTGTCAGGCTACAAATGTGATGCTATGAGTATGACACTTATTTGTGGAAGATGATCATCAAGAAGACAAAATTTTTGTTCTTATTACTAAAATCATAAATTCTAATGCAGGAAGGCGCAACATTTAGATGGGCAGATCAACTCATCCTGTCGTCTTGAATTTTGGATCCAGACCTTGCACCTAATAGAATAAACATATCTTCTGTCAACGTTTGCTGCTATAAGAAATAAGAAGCACATAAAACTATAGTAACTTCCTTTCTAATTTTATGATTCAAGGGCATCAAAACGTGAAAATCTACAGACACGCTTAAAAATCAACTAGAAACTAAACCACCCTACACTGCAATGCTGCAAAAATTTACCCAGCAGTTAAATGTCATAATGTACACTCCTATATCAGCAGGTCTAAAATATTTCCTTAGTTTAATCGCTTAATTTTAAGCTAGATCCATGCCAGAGCAATTTTTTAAGATGAATATGAAATGTTTGTTTTATCATTATGCTGGCTTATTACCTAACTTGCCGAATGTAATTTATAACTTTATAAGTAGCTTCTCTTCAAACAGTACAAGCGAACATTCTTTTAAATTTAAACTGGGAGAAAGAATCTTTTTGTATAAACTACAGACAATAAATGTCATTTGGCTCTAATCTAAGCTATATAACGAATCTACACTACCGTAGATCTAGCTAAAGAAACGGGAAACTAGATGTAAAATGAGGAACAAATAATCTTACCTTTCTTCGTATTGCGGGAATTTATAAAAAGGAAGGCTTTTTTCTTTGTAATGAGGCTTGTTTCAACTGTAAATGCAGTTTATTGCACCACAAAATTCACCCGAACATTGCCTTTTCGTTGACATTTTCCAACTTTGTTTGCATGGGTTGCTGTGGATTGACCCATGCTCAAACAAGGGACATCACTCTTAGAAATCCTCACCTAATTTCACGAGTAGAATATCTTTCCTTTAATTATCTTTGGTAGGCCTACCTCTTTTCTTAGAGGACACCGTGGGCACAATATAGCCGTTACTCAGTGCTAACGTGTCGTAAAAAAGAAACCTCTTAGTTTTAGTATAATTTTCTTTAAGTTTTAGTATGAAAGACTTAACGACTTTTCCTTTATGTAAAATGGTGTAACAAAAACAAAAAAACAAGCTATGCAGTATACAAACTTTCTCTAGCTGCCTGGATGCCTGTCTGTGTCTGCCAATTTAATAAGTGAAAACTTATTTGTCTTTGTTTCTTTAATACACCGATGGATAGAAGATAAATTCATCTTTGTAGTGGTTTTATTTGAAATATATATCTGATCATTATGTCGGGAGATCTATAAGTTGAAACTGCCAGTGGGAACATGTTCAATTCTTGATTTCTTCCCACGTGACATAGCACCACAACGAGAATTCTCCACTCGCAGCGGGTGGGGATTTGCGATAGCCCGGGGGCGCGGTGGTCCAGGGGTAGAACATCGGCTTCCGACGCAAAAGGTCCCGAGTTCGAATCCTGGCTGTTGCAATCCCTACTGGTTGGGTCGGTGTCAGTATAATGTGACCGGCTGAGACCCTGTCTCGTGTGTGGCAGCACATAAAATTGTCAGACGTCCGTCTTGGGGCCCGTCCACGATATAGCCATAAGTTGCTGATGTTGGACGTTAAAACCAACCAACCAATCAGCGATAGCCCGAGTGAGAGGTCATATGGACCCAGTTATATGAGTTATGTACGCTTAAGACCTAAGTTAGGTACGCCTATCTAATCCTAGTACATTTAGTATTACCCTTTTTAATTGGATCGTTGTCTTTAGTTAGAAACAAAATGGTTGTTTTTATTCTTTTCCATGGAGGTTTAGACAATATAAAAAAAACTAAAATATATATTAAAATTTTTCCTTGATGTATAAAATGTAATATGCAATGGTCCGAAACCTCTCCAAAGGATTTACATGTATTTTTGGAAACAGAGGCTCGTATAATTATGATGTACATATTTTGATCTCTTTAAAAGGCTCATAATTATATTATAATGTGCATGCTAAAAAATTTAGCTACAGACTTTCTACGGTTCTCTGGGTCAGTGGGTGTATTTGAGTATGCCTCTATCAATAGTGAAAAATAAGGAAAGTATTATATTTTTCATAAAAGTTGCGAAATTTTACTTACAAACATTGTGTGTGAAAAAATGCAAAATTTGTAAAATTGATCAAAAGTTGCGATGAAAAGGTGTTAGTTATCTTAACTTCTTTCCGCGGGACAGTGTTATAAAAAAGAGGGGGGGGGGGGCAAAAAGTCTCCTCCAAAAGATCTGTTCGCGCAGAAAGATGCGATTGAAAACGGCAAAAGTTGCGGCATTATTGTAGGCTTTAAAGATGAAATATAACAAAAGAATTTGATGCAAATTAACCACTGTAATAAGAGTATTTGCTAAAAGACAAGCACTAAACACATCACTTTAATTAAGTTCAATCACATACATTGCAACAACAACAACAAAAAAAGAAGAGAAATCAGTATAATGTCGATGCATGAAATAAACATATTGGTGAATTTAATAATTATTCAGTTAAAGAAGTCGCGCTCGACACATTTTATTTTAATGGTATTGGTAGGGCCTGCTAATAGTAATACATGTACAGAAACATGAGGCTGTAATATGTGCTGAGGCTTCTCGTTCTGTCGCATGATGGCAAGTGGTTTTGCCAGCAATGAGTGACTTAACCTCGTGAAATCCTGTCTTGATTTTTCTCGCTGTAACTAAATACATGTAGCAATCTTGAAGTTGGTTTGTTTATTAAATGGAACCACAATTTTCCACATGTTTGACGTGAGCAAGAAATTTCGAACGGCTAGGTGGTCAGTCTTTGACAAGGGTATTTTGGTCGCTGACAGCATTGAAACCCATTGCAATTAAATGCACAATTCATTGCGGGCTGAATAGTGAATAATACATGTAATACCAGGGTTCTAACTAGAATAGTCAAGATATATTATTCAATATGACTTGAAATCGTTAAGTCTTTCATACTAGATGCTGTGTGCACTTTATGAGACTTAAACCTTAAGTTAAATTTTAACTTCATCTTGCGGTCAATGCTAAGCGTACATAACATAATAATTATGAGTATGATGACCTCTCTGGTTAGTAGGAATCTAGGATTGGTTTTATTACTAATAATAGGAAGGATAGTATAGGAATGGGAGGCAGACGGAGACACTACACTTACATTTTTCTGGCAAGACTTTGAAAGCGAGGTCTTCTCTAACAGTCATGTCACTGAACTGAACAAAGTGAACACTTATTGTGCAAAAAAGGGTATTTCCATGGATTCCATATTAGAATACCTGCGTTTAGGATAGAACGGTACTCAAAGATTAGTTTTGTTGTTTACCAGCCAACCAGCTTACAGAGCCATTGTCATCTCTCTCTCTCTCTCTCTCTCTCTCTCTCTCTCTCTCTCTCTTTCCTCTCTCTCTCCTCTGCTCTCTCTTCTCTACTCTCTCTCTCTCTCTCTCTCTCTCTCTCTCTCTCTCTCTCTCTCTTCTCTCTCTCTCTCTCTCTCTCTCTCTCTCTCTCTCTCTCTCTCTCTCTCCTCTGTTCTCTTTCTTTTTCTCTCTTTGCTCTCTTCTATCTCCTCTCTCTCTTTTCTCTCTCTATCTCTTTCTTCTGCTCTCCCTTTCTACCTCTCTCTCTCTTCTCTCTTTCTCTCATCCTCTCCGCTCTCTCTCTCCGCTCTCTCTCTCTCTCTCTCTCTCTCTCTCTCTCTCTCTCTCTCTCTCTCTCTCTGGAGATTTGACCTGTCAGTTTGGAAAGACTCGCTTCGAGCCTAACCCCGTACGCATGCACCACGTACAGGCATATCATGCGCACGCGTGAGTGCGTGCGTGTAACTTAAGATATGGACCTAGCTCTCTCAGGCCTAGATTTATCCCGTGGATCTGATCAATCTTGTTTTTAAACACAATACGTTTTTTAATAATATAGACTCTCTCTCTCTCCCTCTCTCTCTCTTCTCTCTTTCTCTCATCCCCTCTCCTCTCTCTCTCCTCTCTCTCTCTCTCTCTCTCTCTCTCTCTCTCTCTCTCTCTCTCTCTCTCTCTCTGGAGATTTGACCTGTCAGTTTGGAAAGACTCGCTTCGAGCCTAACCCCGTACGCATGCACCACGTACAGGCATATCATGCGCACGCGTGAGTGCGTGCGTGTAACTTAAGATATGGACCTAGCTCTCTCAGGCCTAGATTTATCCCGTGGATCTGATCAATCTTGTTTTTAAACACAATACGTTTTTTAATAATATAGCATTGTTTAACTTCAGCAGTAAAATAAACTCGATGAACACAGGTCACCTAGGTCTCACTCTCAGCATAATGAATTATAGATCAAGGCCTATATTTAAATTTATAATTGTCCACCGCTTAACTTGACATAAAAGAAGTTAAAAACAAAGGCAAAGACGCATTAAGATCTACGGGCTGGATTTAAAAATAGCTTCGATAACATACCTTGTGCAAATGAGATACACTGTATAGTGTCGAGTGTGGATGAATGCCATATATTTAGTTTAATTTTTAAGTCACTGTGCTCTGTTTTTGGGAGCCTCACCGTTTTTGCCTTTTGAACAACTGCTTTGGAATGCTCTTGTTGTGTCCTTTTCTTTTAACGAGAAACACTGCTTGTAGTCGAAAACGATAAGCTTGTTGCATGCTGTGCAAAAAAAAAAAAAATGTTTGTTTCCTGGCACATAGACCCACGGCCGAAATTTTAGTATTTGTTCATTTAGGCCCAACGCAATAACTTAGTTCTTAATAATTGGGACTGTAAATGGTATAAGTGGAAAAAATCAGGTGAAAAATAATAATTTTTTTCTTCCAAAAAGTTGCGATGGTTTCTTAAAATGTGAAAAGTTGCAAAATTAACAAAAGATTTCGGTTCTTCGTTATTTGGTCATAAGTTGCGAAAAAAAACACGTTGCAAGTTGTGATCGCTATTTCCTGGGTGGACCGAAAGATGTAAGAATTACGAGATTATATTTGAACGGCTCCTGGCAAATAAAAAAAAATAAATAACCCACACGAAGTCATGTCTGTGACATCGCCGTATAGAAGACGTTAAATCCGGAGAGAGGGAGGGAGGGAGAGATAGATATCGAGAGAGAGAGAGAGAGAGAGAGAGGGGGGGGGGGAGAGGAGGAGATGAAAAAGATGTATAAGAGAAAGAGAAAAAGAAAGTTGGACGAAAGTCCAGGGAACGAGAAAAGAATTCGAGAGAGAGAGAGAGAGAGAGAGAGAAGAGAATAAAAAAAGAATAGAAGTGAAATCCAACGTGTTACAAATTGAATTGTTCGGTATTTTTCTTGTCATTACTATTGCTGAAGCTTGCTTAGGCTTACAGGGTTACAGCAGTTTTCTTTCGGGACGAACACAAACGTCCCGCTGTAGTCGTGCTTTACATTTTCATTACAAAAAAATTAAGGGCAATTTATAGCCTTTCAAACATAGATGCACGATCATCAGTATGATAATGTTGCGTGAAATACTTTGAGGGGCAAAATAATGTTGAGGAACTTACAGGTCTCGTGTATCCCAACTGGGATCGTGAAAAACGAACAATTGAATACATTATGAAAAACCCACCATATAAACGTCGCACCAACATTCGTGTTTGGAAATTTATGCATCAAGATCATAGATGATAATATTATTGTAGATTGTTAAAGATAATGCCATCTGGTGATGCCACTAAATGCGAAACGTTTCTATGTACTTTTTTCAAACCTAAGGCTTAAGTTGTGATATTTTGATCTTGTCCCTCAGTTGCCAAGTTGTGCGTTTTTTTTCTTTTCATAGGCAGGTTCAAAATTTGAAATGATATTTACACACCTTGGGTTTTATAATGGACGTATGTATAACGCCCTTGCTTTACAACCAATGAATCGTATTATTTTCTGCAAACTGAAACGGGGCACAACCAGCTCTAAAAAAGGGAGGGGTGTAAAATATGATGTAATTATTGAATTGCAAGGAAAAAGCACAGGTCTAAAGAAAGGGAGGGAATACATCGAAATTGAATTGCTAGGAAAAAGAAAAAAAAAACAAAAAAAAACCCCAAAAAAACAACAAAAAAAAACAAACAAACAAAAAACAACAACAATGAAACAAAACGACAACAACAAAACTCATCCCCACTAAAAAAAAAAACAAATAAACTCTAATCTTGGCGCTTTGTAGAGTTTTATTAATTTTGATGACTTATAATCTGTATCAGTGCATGTATCATAAACTGCAGTAGGTCATTGCATTACAGCTCATGATCAAACTCAAAAGGGAAGGGGGGTTACATTGGGTAAGAATTTAAAGTACACAAACTCAGAAAAGCAATAGCTTATTATTCAATAGTTACATCAATAGTCTAAAACTCATTCCCTCGGATCCTAATCAGTTTATTAAATACAGAAAAAAAATATTAAGACAAATTCAAGCTACATAAGGTCATTTTGAAAAGACGAAAAACGGAATTGTCGAACCTAGGCCTCTTTGAAACAAAAATAGCCTAATCTTGTTCATGTTTTTGTTATAAAGCAACTAGAGTAGTCTCCCTTAGACTGTTTTTCGATTCAACTGAATGAATTCTTCATGGACTTATTTCATTTTTCAAGCGTAATGGTGAGTTCAAAATTGCAGTATGATAATTAACATAGTATAATTTAGCTCTATAGATCTAGACTATGATGCTCTATAGAATTAGGAATTCGTTATAAAAATGAGTAATGCCGCTGCGGCCTTGCGATCGCTCATTGAATATTGGATATCTAGCAGACAGACATACCTTTCTAGGCTTAAAGCTAGCATTTGGTACCCGAATACCCGGAAATAACTAAAACAAGTTTTGTATGAATATCTATCCCTATAGATCATCTAAACCAATGTCCTAGATCATATATAGGATTATAGAGTTTAGGATTGGTCTTGGATGGGTTTAAAGATTATAATCGTAACACACGGATACTCTTAGTCTGAGTGTTACACTTTATTCTTTCACTATGTATGTTGTGTCTGGGAGCGCTGGCTTCTTTAGATCTGATGTTTGTAAATGTATACACTGCAGATCAAGACCTTGCTCTACCTCAGCTTCAAATCTAGTACATTTTTCATTTTTATTTAGAGGATGTTAGACAGTATAAAGTCATTAAAGGGTTAAATGCCTTTTAAAATTAATTCCTTTGATCTATGGGCTGGCTGGTGCTAAGGGATAATCATTGCATTTTCCTGCTGTGTTTATTCAATACCAGCATTTTCCTGAAACAACATTGTTTGCTTCGACTACTAGATCTATCTCTGTATTTTAGGTCTAGAATGTAGATTAAAAGGGTGAGATAAACAGGAGGATCATCGTGTGATTCATGAACACGCTCGCGAAGCAGAATACGGTGTCTGTGCAGAGACTGAAGTAGATCAGTAGATCATTTAATGAACCCAGACTTGATAGATTTTATTCTTAAAAGGGTTTTCTTTTTAGTACAACCCCCCCCCCCCCCCCCCCCCCCCGGGGGGGGGGGGGGGGGGGGGGGGGGTAGGTAACAATATGATGTCAAAATGTGTCAGTGCAATAGCTGTAGAGTAGAATATAGACAGCTAATTTTTCCAAGATGAAATGAAGGTGATCAATGCGTTAGATTTGCCTATCAAAAGCCTTTGTTGTCGCCGCCCCTTCAAGTCTAAGAAAATTTTGCAGCCAGCCACAGTCTTTTCTTTGTTTTTTTTCTTGTAAGGCGGGTGGGTGGAATTGTCCGAAGAGAAATAGTGCTAAGAATAAATGCACTTTCAAGGACAGCAGAAGGTGTAGAGACAGGCTGAGGGTTTATTACTCTAATTTCTTGTGGATCTTGGAGTTGGAAAGAGTAGATTTCAACGTCCTCTACAAACTAGTCCTTACTTCCAATCCATGGGAAATGAGTCTCTTAGCAGGCTAAGCGCAAGGCTCACTTAGCAGAAAACAGCTTATGAGGTCTTGAAAGAAGGCTATTTAAGGAATTTTTTAACTACTCTGCCAGTTCCTCCACAAAAATTCACTCAAATGTCCTTCAAATATTGTTGCCTTTGTACCCTATATATTTTTCTGAGATGGTTTCTGGCGTGAGCCCATGTCCCCTTTATTTGATAAGTGTGAACCTCAATAGTCTATATTCATAAATAGCCATGCTGGTTTAGCCCAGCCATCTAATTAAAATATGGACTGTGCTAAGTTAAACAATCTTGCAAATAAATGGACCGAACAGGCACGAAGACAAGTTTGTTTGACGCACATTTGACAATTCCGAAAATAAAGAGATGTCTACCGCATGGCTGTTCTTTATATAGAGCCTTGTCAAAAGCCAACTCCCCCTTGGAATTTCAGATTGCCTAGTCATCAACAGCTTTAATGAAAATATCTCCGACAAAACTTGTCTGGTGAACAGCTTTACTGCTATGAAGACTATTCCTGCCTCTTTAGAATGCCATAAAGATTTATTTTTCCTTTTATACTTACAAACAATCAAGTGCAATAACAATCAATATATTTTTCTACAATGTAAAATCACAAAGAATATTTAATATTCAGTAATAAAATAATGACATGTTTAGGCTACTAAAAGCTTTCTTAATGAATGATCTCTCTCTTTCATAGTTGCTTAGAAAACTGAGATAGTAGATAATAAGAATCTAATTCTTAGCTTAGATTCAGACTGGGCTCAATCTAAGTAGTCTATCTCATTCTTTTGGGTGCAGAATTTTTACTTTCTATAAGTGAAACAACTGCTGGAGTAGATAATAAGCTACTTAGGAAAATATCCTTTTTTCATTGCATTTTAGAATGGTTCTACTTTACTCCAGCTATCTAGAAGAGAAGCTAATGGACCAATCGCAGAAATTTGGTTGAGTGTATTCAATTAGGATTGCTTGATATTTCAAAGAAATGTTCGTATCGAAAGTAGCGGAGGACAATACCTTGAATAAATGCCTAAACCGTGTTGCTAGAACCAATAAACAACTAACTGTAAGACTTAAAAGTTAGAGTGTCTGTACACATATTGCTCTGGGCTTCTATTATATCCAAATAAGATCTCCTCTTAAGATCATAACTTATGCTAGAAGGATAGGTTTATTATACACTCTAATGCAAATTGGCCCTTTGTTTCTGTACCAATTTTGATATAGTCTCTCCAAAGGTTTGCTTTCTTCTATAGTTTTAATTACAAAAATAGAATAGTGTGCATAGAAACACTAATTAATAGTATTAGTGTTTAGCAATATTTGGACAGAAACATTATTTGCATTGTTTGTACGATCGCTCTCCTTTAAGAACCAAGATTCAGATATCTTCTTTCAGAGTAGGATCTTGGATGAATACGGATGAAGTTACAGAGTGTGTAAAGTGCCTATAGTTTCTGTTTTTAATTTCAGGTGGTTCCCAGATAATACCTGTGTATTTAACAGACTCAATCAATGTAATAGACTTGCTGAGACGCTTGAGAGAAGTCCTAGTATCTATCATCCTAACTGTCTCTGTGTGACAGCTCATTAAATTAATAGTTGTCAGATCTATGAAATTTATGATTAGTCTTCCAAGGACCTGTCACTGTATATGGTTCCCCTCAGGATGAGGAACTAGGATTCCAATATAAGAATCCCCCCAGAGGGGTCAACAAAGGCAAAAAGGCAACTTCAAATTGTTTTTACAGCTGTTGACCAAGGGAGTTAACTAGAATTATCTTAATGACACAAAGTTATAGAAGGGAGATAATGTGTGTCCATGCTATAGTATACAATATTGTTATGTTTATTGTCCTTGTATATATTGAATGTTGAGCTTTTCGTCAGATCATGGTGCATTGATTCTGTTGTTCAGTTTTGCTCATCGAAAGTTATTTCATATCCTTCCATATTATGCAGAGATAACGCAACTGTCGCTCTGATGAAAGATGTTACCCCTTTCTACGCTTTTCATTGCAATGTCATAGAATTATGTGTGGGGATTTTTCATGCATCCAACTCACCTCTGAAAAGCACAGCATTCGTGTTCCATAAGGAAAACTACGAACAAACAGTAGTTTTGGAAACAACTTTGATTTTAATCATGAATATCTGGTTAAAAGAACACAATTTCACCCGTAGAATTTACATTTTTGGTTTATTAAAGCTCTTTCAATTTTTAACATGTATTTCTGACTGCTTTGTGATCTTTATGACAGTTAAGTTGCATCTTATGAAACCGGTGTAACTATACTTAACATCATAGTTATTTTATTTAAAAAAAAAATGGTAACAGACACTACCTCTACTTTCAGATGCTCAAAAAGATCGTCAAGATCGTTTTCTAGTGGTTACAATTTCGCCCACGCCCAATCCGCTCTCCAACGGGGTGAGAGAGCCCAGAAGCATCTGAATTGTTCATTTCTCAACCCTTTCTAGCAAAAAGCTTGACGGGGTGATCGGGTTGGTCAAAGTATACCTATTGATTTGATCGACGTGCACTAACACTGGTTACCTGGATTGTGTTGAACTGCATCTATTGTAATGTCAGACCAACTCTTGCACCAACTTCATTTGTTTTAGGAGCTTCACTTGGCACTTTGTTACTCCCTTAAAACCAGTTTCTACGTCGTAAGACTGGTACCGGGTAGACTTTGGATATTTTGAATGATCTCAACAACGAATGTTACGCTGGAATTGAATTTGAATAGGCTGAATCAATAAGATTTCCTCCACTGTAAACTCGTCTTATTCAGCGACTGTGGTTGAGATACTTTGTCTCACATTCTGCAAGTACAAATCAATCGTATCTTGGTGATCGATTTGAGCAGTGAACCTGTGGATGTAATTCTCCACTGTTGACGGAGTCAGGCAAGCGTCCAGTGTTAGTCCACCCAGCCCTCCAGCAAAGTCCGAGGCATCACTGATGCCGCCACCCAGGACGAGCTTTGCCCAACAACAGGAGCAGCATCAGGTCCACGATCACCCCGAAGTATCTTTGCCTCTGGACCAGAACCAAAACTACCACAGCAGCAGCTGGCGTGATCCAGAACCGAAAATCGTCCACGGGCACGATCGAGAGTACAATCAACCCAACCTCCTTCAGCAGTTAGAGCAAGAAAGTGATCGCCTGTCGGGTCCTGTGAGTACGGACTTCTCTTATTACGTGTAATCGTTTAACTTGTGCATATTGATATGGTCACTTGTCTGAATGTGGAAGTAATAGTAGCAGCAGCAGTAGTAGCAACAGTAGTGGTAGCAGTAGTAGTCGTATGAGTAGGAGTAGTGGTAGTAGTAGTAGTAGTAGTAGTAGTAGTAGTAGTAGTAGTAGTAGTAGTAGTAATAGTCGTACATGAAATAGGACGAAGAGAAGGAGAAGGGATAGGTTTTTCCCCTGTTTTTTTCTTAAGTTGGATATTTCTCCTAGTTTGACGCCTTCTATATATTGTTTAGCCCCTTTCGTCTTGTTTGCATAATTATATAATAAACCCCAAACAAAACTGTACAGTGTAGGGCCTACTCTTTGTGTTTTGGCAGGAGGATCGCTTGGCAGCGCTTACCAGGGGCCTGCAGTTGGAGCAGGAGAGTGTTTCAGACAGAGTGAGACAGGTAAGGTCTATGGAAACTTACAATACGATACATGGAGTTTAATCTTCTTAGTATGTATCGCCATATCATTCTGTCAGGCGTGCTTGGAAAATGTCATCTTTGTTAGAAAATGTTAACTTTTATGCGGGAACGAAAAGTTTCAAAACAATGTCCTTTGTGGAACCGGAACATTTATTAAAAAAAAAAAAGGCGATGTCTCCTCCATTTTCCTCTGTTTGTCTGTGTGTGTGTGTCTGTTAGACTCTCTCTCTCTCTCTCTCTCTCTCTCTCTCTCTCTCTCTCTCTCTCTCTCTCTCTCTCTCTCTCTCTCTCTCTCTCTGCCAGTGTTTTTGTCTGTATAATTTTGTTTGTACCTTTCGCAAGTTCGCGTATTAAATTGCTCCCTCTGTCAGCGCCCGACGCTTCCTATAATTATAAGGTATGTACAGGCTTATACTTTGAGTTGCGTGAACCATCGGAGAAACACATACACGCGCATTTGTATAAAGTAGGCACTGTATTTGTAGAGAACTTCTTAAAAAAGTTGTTAAAAATCGTTCCTCGAATATTCCCATTTTCCAACCAGCATCCCCCCCCCCCCAAATTGAATATATTTACTGATTGACAATAGTAATTCTAAAGCTGCTACGTTTATTATGAGCCCCCCAGTCCCTCCCAAGGTATATATGGTATGGTATTTTAACAGTACATTATCCCATTGTGCAAGACAGATGAGAGCTTTGCGTGTAAGGACCCGTGGTTGGGTTGAGCACGAAATAAGCTAACGACTAAGTTACACGTAACTAGCCGGTTGGAGGTATCCGGCCTTTGCATGGTGAATTTACCACAGTACATGTGTTAACCTATTTTGTATTTAGAATTAAAAATTGAAAGACGTGATATCATCTTTCATTTAGATTTAAAAAAGAAGAAAAGAATATCGCCTACGCATCTATAAAAGACAATGGTTTACGGCTATTGTTTTTATTTTATCATTCTCCGCTTGGATCTGTTTCTTGTGGACACCTTCGTATCAATGCTTTCATATCCTAAAGCTGCAATGGTAACTTAGTTATTTTTTTCGTTTCTTTACCATGTAATACGGGACAATACCAGGATGATGGGTACTTAGTTATTCTCTTCGTTGCTTATACCATGTAATGCCAGGGTGTACCTTAGAATGGAGTCAACACATTTCCACCGGTCCACACTTTCAGGTGTAGCTGTGTGTGTTAGGGTGCAAACATCCCACCGTTCCCTGCATTACGCTGGCACAACACTGTACTAGAGACTTCACTTTAGAAAGTCTCTGCTTGAATCGCTGGTCATTCTCAGTGGATTCGGTCTCCTATAATTTGAAAAGTTTCTTGAACTTCCTAGAACTGTAAAACTAAAAGTGTGTTTGGCTTCCGCCATGCATTCAGCCATTCACCAAGGCATGTTCCCATTATTTTCATTATCAGTCACTTTCTTGTTCTCCACCCTCACTATCTCTCAGACTCTGTAGAGCTAAGCTCTCTGTCCAATCCGTCTCCCTTTTCTATGCAGTGTGCACTACAAATGAGAGGGAGAGTGAAAGGGATGGAAGGAGAGTGGAAAGGAAGCAGAAGGAGGGGAGAGAGAGAGAGAGAGAGAGAGAGAGAGAGAGAGAGAGAGAGAGAGAGAGAGAGAGAGAGAAAGAGAGAGAGAGAGAGAGAGAGAGAGAGAGAGAGAGAGAGAGAGAGAGAGAGAGACAGAGAGACAGAGACAGAGACAGACATAAAGTCCAATTATGGACGACCAGAAAGCGCGAAGAACAAACTGGATGGTTGATAATGAGGGGGTTCAAGGGCAGACATTCTAAAAGATTGGGAGGAATGAAGCTGTGAAAATCGATGGACAAGGCCCAGTTTGAGTTTACTCATCTCTTGAGGCGTGACACAGACTGGGCACTGGGGCCAAACGTGTTAGTAGTCGCAGTGTTAAAGTCCTGACGAGACTTCCATGAAGGGTAGGGCATGACCAACTAGAACACAGCAGTTATAATTTATAAAGGAGCATGGGCAGGAACGAGGGAGATTTCGATGGGAGGTAATATACCAGTGAATTTTAATTCTTTGTCCAAGTTAAATGTCTAGACTGACATGTCTCATTCTGTCACTTGCTAGGAGAGAGAAGCTCCCTGGTGTAACTAGGAGTATCTTTAACTTAGTTGGACTCTCAGGACTGAACACAGCAGTTATAATTTATAAAGGAACATGGGCAGGAACGAGGGAGATTTCGATGGGAGGTAATATACCAGTGAATTTTAATTCTTTGTCCAAGTTAAATGTCTAGACTGACATGTCTCATTCTGTCACTTGCTAGGAGAGAGAAGCTCCCTGGTGTAACTAGGAGTATCTTTAACTTAGTTGGACTCTCAGGACTCTTTTAAGTCATGATGATTGTTTAATACGTGATGTTTAATACGTAATGCCGCAAAGAGAGCGAAGGGGCATATAATACAGTGACTTCTGTCGCAGTCGATCACATTATGCCGACAGTCTGACACCAACCTAACCAGTATAAAGGAAGAAAAAACACGAATGTCAGAACGGTGATCGAACCTGTAACCTTCAGAATAGAAGCCCCATGTTCTACCGTACATGTACATGCATATCAAACGGCTGTGTTCGCTGGTGACTCTAACTCGGCTAGGGTCAGAGAGATAGCGTTGTCCAAGATTAGGACTCTTGCCCTCGGGCGCTAAGCTCAGAAGGACACAGCCGGACACCACAGATATACGTTACATTCTTTGCGATCACAACGACTATAACTGATGACATAAACATGCCTCTTTTGCATCGGTGTTCACGAACGTTCATTAGCTCCGTTAGTCTAGGATAAAGCTATGCAGATTCCTTTACCCATCGTCTTTATTTAGGTATGGGCCCGGACATCGCAAGACCTCATTCGCAATCCACACGACGATTAAATCATTACGAATGACATTTATAATCACGCCCTTATGCATTGTGTTTTCTGATCGAACATTGGCTCTGTAATTCTAGGACATAACTATGATTGAACGCCGGTGCAGATTCCTTTACCCATCGTCTTTGTTTAGGTATGGAGCCCGATATCGCAAGACCCCTTTCGCAATCCACACGACGATTAAATCATTACGAATGACATTTATAATCACGCCCTTATTGCATTGTGTTTTCTGATCGAACATTGGCTCTGTAATTCTAGGATAAAACTATGATTGGACGCCGGTGCAGATTCCTTTACCCATCGTCTTTGTTTAGCAATGTGGTCCGACATCGCAAGACCTCTTTCTCAATCCACATGACGATTAGGTAATTACGAATGAAATAATCACGCCCATATGCATTGTGTTTTCTTATCGCCCATTGGCTCTGTAATTCTAGGATAAAACTATGATTGGACGCCGGTGCGGAACCCCTTACCTATCGTCTTCGTTTTCGCTATGGGGTCCGTTTTCGTAAGGTCTGTATTGCTTTTCAGATACATCTACTGATAGCCTAGCGTGGGTTTGTAGGTTCTGTGGGATAAAGAGCTGCACCGTGCAGTCTAGTCGAAAAGCCCAGTACATTTTGACTACATTCCAAATCCCACTTTGGTCCTCATAGACAACCGTAGTTGACAACTTGTACTGACACTACGTAGTAAACTTTATTTTTACGAACACTACGGTTGTTGTTTTGTTGCATAAAACCCAACGTCAAAACTATAACCTAGTCTTGAATGTGAACGGGTCCCAAGACTGGCATCTGACAATTTTACGTGCTGCCACACGAGACCGAGCATATGCATACGAATTGTAACACTTCATGGAAAAACTAGGATTAAGGTAGTGTGGCCTTGAAAATAGCAGTTGACGTACTGAAGCTACGTAGTAAACTTTATTTTTACCAACACTATGGTTGTTGTTTTGTTGCATAACACCCAACGTCAGCAGTATATAGCATTCAATTTGAATTGGCCCCGAGACTGGCATCTGACAAATTTACGCGCTGCTTCACGAGACAGAGCAGTATATACATATTATGAAATGTAACATGTCATGGAAAAGCTAGGATTAAGGTAGTATGGCCTTAAAAATAGCGACTTTGTAGAATTTTTTTCGCCAACATTTTCTTCCTCCACCCGTAAGCTTCTATCTGTCTTCAATAATCTTTGTTAACTTTACTTCCCCAGAGTCTTTAATTTATAGATAGCTTGCTACTGCCACCTCTCATTTTTCACCTTACCTTTTGACATTTTCCCTATTTCCCTTGGGAGCTACACCATAATTATGCTGCTATCGTCATCAGTATATTTGGCTGTCGTGAATTAATAATTATAATGTTATATAATCGATTCCGGTGCCAGTGCTCAGAAATGGAAAATTCGTCTCTCGAAAGACGTACTGACGCAAAATTCGGAAACGGTTTAAAAAAAAGGAATAGTCTGGAGTAATTAGAACTGGATTTAAAGTTTTTAACATAGCTAGCTGATTTGTTAAAAAAAACTACTCTACCAGAAAAGTAGATAGAAAAAAAAAAAGAAAGAAATAACTTTACACTTGTACGTGATTAGAAGGAAGAATTTATTCCACCAAGGCCCACATTCTGAACAAAAAATGACTATTTCACAAGATGTAGATCTTGTTTAAAGTTCAACACACAAATTTGTGTAGTTTCTGTCCGCGGAATTGACTTTCAGGTTATCGTCTAGTGCGCTGTGATGTTTCACGTGGTTTTTAGTTCTATCCAATAATTATTATAAACTCTCCTTGAACCATTTGGCTTCTGAAATAATTGAACATTTATCTCGACGGTTTAAAAGTAAGTAAAATTTGGCTTGGTAGCAGAGAAAAAAATTATGAGTGTGAAAAACGGTTCTTAAAATGTTATGGCTTAGAGTATGTTGCATAATGAAATGTGTGACTAGGGTGATTGATTAGCTTTTGTTCGGAATGGAGAGGTTGCTCTAATTGCATCTCCAGTAAAAAACAAAATCCACTGGTTACTCTTTTAATTGCTTCAGTTACACTATGGACATGATAACTTTGCCAAAGGTATAAATTTGGTCTTCCGATTTTCACCTACATTAACTCAGATCATCATGTGTGTGAAAATTGTTCCATCAATTTTTGTTCTCTGTTTCATTTTTAGAATCTCTATTGCACTTTATTAATACAGTAGCAACATTATGTCTTCAGGTATAAAATGTAAAAGTTACAAGCAGAGAGCCTCTCTTAAAACTCTTCGTGTTTCATTGTTTTGTGGGGGTTGGTATTTTTGCCGAGTTTGCCTGACTGAGATGCCATTAAAGCCCACACAATGACAGACAGTCATGTAAAAACAACGAGACATCGACTCGCCTTTTGTGTTTTGTGAAAACAATCACGGGGATCTGGTCAAGCCTTGGTTCATCGCAGTCACAGAAAACAGTGTGCGGTTTAGTTCTCTTATAATGTTATGTTTTCCACATCTCTTCTTTTTTGTCTGGTCGAACTAAGAGAGTGTATTTGTATTTCTTTCTTTCCTTTTTTCCTGTTTGACTTGCAAGTCTCTTTTGTTATTGTTATTTTATAATAATTTTTGTTATTTGTTACTAGCGAGTTAGTGTACCGCCCTGTGATACATCTTACTTGTTGATACAGGGGCTTGGGCTTTGTTTTGTGTGTTTCTTGCCTTCTTTCTTTCTTTTAATTTTTTTTACGTGATGGGAAGAGCTAACGGCCTGTTGCTTTTTTGTGTGGGAAAGTAATAAACTTTAGATTTGTAGCTTGTCCTATCAACAGCGATGACAGATATATGCTTGAATTAGTCGGTATGCATTCCTCGTTAGTTTTTTGCGCTAGGCCCATGAATCAGGAACTAAGCCTATTGTTTCGTCAGATAACATTTTTATTATTTCTCTCTCTCTCTCTCTCCCCCCCCCCTTTCCCTCTCTCTCTCTCTCTCTCTCTCTCTCTCTCTCTCTCTCTCTCTCTTTCTCTCTCTCTCTCCCCTCTCTTTCTCGATGGAATAACAAAATATATTACAATAGTGAAGTTGAAGGTGGAAGCTTGACTGGCATTTTTCTCGTTGAATTTTCGTGTGAAATCTAGATACTGTATAGATCTCTGCGTTATATGAGTGATGAATAAAATTAGAACAGTAATCTTTGGATTTTCAAAATTAATTAAAGTGATTTTTGGTTTGTGATTCTTTACATTGTGAAATGAGCCTCGTTGAATATAAATTATATACATATTGATCATATTGATTTTAGAGGGGAAAAAAAAATAAAAACAAACAATGTTCTTGAGGAAAGAACTTTTCGTTCGTTTGTGAAACGTAATATTGCAGATCTATCTGAATCCTTATAAAGTCAAGTTAGTGAACTCCATGAGACTGGAAAGTAGGAAAAAGTATGTTCACTCCAAGCAAAAGTTGACTTCAACATCAATATCAAAATTACTCCAACAGAGGAGAAAAAACAACAACAATACAATTAGAGGCCGCCAAGTGATGTGGACTTTTGCCTCGAAGGAGTTGCCTATATGTGGATTCACATGAAACAATTAACTTGGAAGGAGTTTCCTAAACTTTGAATTCCACTGTGCTTCGTTCTGGGTCTACCGTTCCTGAGTTCTAGAGAGTCGATGCCTCTGAGCGCCTGTTTCAGAGGACCGCCTCGTAAGGGCTACAGCTCTCTGGTAGAGCCACTAGATGGCAGTAATGTTCAACAGGAATTGAATTTCGTGAGTCCAACCCTCGACTTGTATACTATACATGTACCAGCAGGACTGGTAGCCCATGTTGTTTGGGCTTAGATATATGCTTCTATAAAGGGGGGGGGCTGAGTTGAGTTGAATTGGTTTAACGTCACACGTCAGCATTATATAGGCTATGTTGTGGACGGACCCTAAGTCTAACGTCTGACAATTTTAAGTGTTGCCACACGCGAAAACATGGCGGGGATGCCATGACTCCTGTCTCAGCCGATCACATTATACTGACACCGATCGAACAAACCAATTACAGGGGACGAAGTCAGGACAAATAAATCTGCCGATCGTGGGACTCGAACCGCGGAAACCTCAACCTAGAGACCAACGGACTATGACCTGAAACAGTTCGCACCCGAAGGCTTTCGATATGGGTAACCGATCGTGTGGATGTGAACCTATCTTTATAATGATTGGCAGTTGAATTGGTATTAAAAGTCGATAGTCCCCCCCCCCCCCTTTTTTTTTTTTTGTTATAAACCAGGCATAGAAATGTATACCCCCCCCCCCCCTTTTTTTTTTTTTAAATGGTATCTACGAATGTTAAACATTCGTTTTGAAATTGCTATACAACGGATAAACATAAACCCTGCCGCTTCATCTTCGAAAATCTATCCGAGGAGGGGGGCAAATTAACCAACCAAAAAAATTCAAACAAACCCGACAACAATATAATTTCTGACCGTATGGTATAAGTATTATAACTGGGGCGGTAAGTGCAACGACGCGCTACCTTACAACTGGTGGTAAGAAAAATAGAATAACAAGGCTTGTGGCGAGTTGTAAGCTAACGCAAAGTTTCACACACAGCGTATGCTGTACACACTTGGAAGGGACGAATCAAGTGCGATTCCGAAATACATGAAACTACTTGAATGTAAAAAAAACAACAATAAAAAACAAAAAAGGCACCAACAAAAAACTTTCACGTAGCAAAGAAGTTTAACCGTTATTTTTCAAGTCAATCAAATTGACGGAAAAGCAATAGCATGCCTGTCCCTTCCAGGAAACCTCGATATGATCTGGGCTGTGGTACATGACATTGTGTCCAGGTTATTAAAATATATTTTTTTTTAATTTAACATTTCGGTTGGCTTCATTAGTTTGCCAAAAACGAACTGGCCTCAAACTGACCCGATTCTGTCCCCGGTGCCTCAATAGCCTCTTCTGGTCAGCTGGTGGTAATACAATGGGCCAGTTGCTCATTGTTCTGGTAGTGGTAGGCTGGCCGACGCCCCCTCGACCTTCTCTGGCTTCTCACTTCTCCTGCTTCCGGTGGTGATCTTTGAGCAGTGGTGGGTAGCCATATCGCCACCTCATTGGTAACCTCTTATCTTAATGTGAAGATATTCTAAATCTTTAACAGTGTGTATATTTAGAGATTATATTACTGAGATGAAGATTTTTAGATCTTTTTCAGTAAAGAATGCAAATTAATAGAAAACCAAAGAAAAACACACTTCGAGCACTATTCGTAATGGAAAAAAAGGAGCCGAGAGGATGTGTGTGCATGAAGTATGAATCAATATGATTATAGACAGCCAAAAAGGGTACATACTGACTCCTCAATGACGACAGTGCGAAAAAACAAAGAATAAGAGCATCTGTGAGACGCCTTGAGGTCAGTTAGAACTGGTAACAATCCGTTGGGACTAAATGGTGTCTCTCAGTACACACTTCTTGCCTTTAAAAGTATCGTTTGGAGAAATATCGTTTGGTTAAGTTACGTAATGAATAAGCAAATAAGTTGATCTTTATTGACCTCTTTAGGGTAATTCAATGCCGACAGGTACATAATGAGTTCATTAGGAAGAAATATGCACATAATAAAATGTTAATGCAGGTTTCTGTTATATAAAATCAAGATTGTGTATTTATAAATATATAGAGAGAAATATTGAAATTAAGAAAAGCCTTGGAGGACCAGCCAGGCGGCCACAAGTCAGTTGAAGTCACCACCTCAATCAGTGCGTACAGTATTTTATCTATAGCGGACTGTAATCAGCATGGGTCCATCTGACGCTGGTTCCCTTGAGAAATAAGTCTCGTATTTTCCACTAATTGGACGGCCTATTATCAGACAGTTCCTCTTGTCCAGAAGATCCCTGGAGAATATGAGGGCTTAGGTGCGCCGTGAAAACATTGCACGAAAACCTAATTACATGTACAATGTATTGTGTTTTGTTTTTGAATGCTGTGAATGCATGGGACTAATCAGTACCTCATATTATTATTATTATTATTATTATTATTATTATTATTATTATTATTATTATTATTATTATTATTATTATTATTATTGTTGTTGTTGTTGTTGTTATTATTATTTTCATCATTATTATAGGCTGTATTAAGCGAAGCTGCATTTGGCTTTCACCAGTATATATGTGATCACATCAAAGAACGTTATATATTATCCGCCCCAGCTTCATCTCTCCTATAGAAGTAGTGTGTGTTGTGTTTTGCACCTCCTAATTTAACCAACATGAGTGAAATCTGTTTTGGGAAACATATCATTGACTTGTTACATACACTGACTACCGCCCCATCCATTACGCACGTATTTATCCATATAATATATCATCAAGGTGACTGTTTTTGTCATAATAATTTACTTCATCAATCAATGTTGCGTTGTGGGTTTTTTTTTCAACGTGGCACATTGACTTTAAACCGTGCCCACTGTGCCAGTAAATACTGTGTCTTACTAGATCCATACTGATTTGCACGAGAGTCGCGTTTTAAAGTAGATACTAATCTCTGATAGGATAGAGCGAAGCCTTCTCTTCGTTATATACTCGTAATTCTCAAAAAGGATCACGTAGACTTATGTCGACGATGTCTTAGAGCGCGATGTGTACTCAGAACTTCGCGTTCACATAATACAGACACTGATCCAACCTGTGAGAACCAGGTAGCCCATCTCTCCTGTTTTCTCTCCCTACCGCCACCTTTCTCCCACGATTCCCCCTGGTCCTAAACATTAAACAGTAAATGCGAACTTGGTTTTTACATTATACTAAATTATTTATACTGCCACTGATCCAATCTGTAGACAACAAACGTTGCCTCATCGGCGAAGCGAACCGAGGACCCCTGGGTAGAGGGTCTACGGACTACATTAACTGCGCTAGCTTGTTGTCCATTTTACACGCTTTCGGCAATCGGACCAGGGTCCTCAAGATGCGAAGCCTCTTCGCTCTACCAATTGAACCTCCTCGCCCGCCACCCACATTGCATGCTTTGCTTCACCCCTACTGCTATTTAAAAATATGTACATGTATATCCTTTATTGTCCTTGCTCTGTATTTTTTTCTCTTACTAATATTAAATTGATCATATGATTATTATTATTATTATTATTATTATTATTATTATTATTATTATTATTATTATTATTGTTATTATTATTACTCATTATTTTTGCAATTTTTTTTTAAATCATATTTTTTGCACCCTGCTTGCTGTATTATGTGCACGAGTGTAGCCCAGCGTGGCGATTCCCTCTGTCTATTCCCCCCTCACCATCACCCCCGCCCTCCCTTTAGTGGCGTGAAGCCAGCGCCACCCCTAGCATGGCCAGCATCACCAGCACGGACGAATCGTTCCAGTACCATGGCGATCTGCAGCAGCAACAACGAGAGCACTACCACCTCAACCACTCGCAGCAACAGCAGCATCAGTACCCAGCTGATGATGAGCTCCGTAATAGTCCGGCCAACTCATCCAAGATGAGCACCAACCTTCTCGATTCCTGCCTGTGAGTACTTTCTAAAACTACCACAAACATTAGGAGGAAAAAAAACAACACGCTGCTTTGTGGGAGGAGGGTAGACGGCACAGGTCTCTGGTTCCATCCCGATTATTTTGGTCGAATCTTGCATTCAGAAGTAGTTAAATTAAATGTATTTAGTATTTTATAATACCAAAGAGGTAGTTGTAGTTGAGTGGGTTTAACGTCCAACATCAGCACCATATAGGCTACATTGTGGACGCGCGTCCAGACCGACGTCTGACATGTTTATGTGCTGCCACACACGAGACAGGGCGGGGAAACCATGACTCCTGTCTCAGTAGACTGACCACGACCCAACCAGTAGGGGGCGACATTGCTCGGGCTCGAATCGCGGAGCCTCTGTGTCGGAAGTCAATTTTCTACCACAGGGCTACCGCAACCCCTACCAAAGAGGTAGGCTAAAGGTAAAACGCGCGGTTGCTTATCCAGGGATCTCCGGTTTGATCCCCGATCGGACCGCCTTATTCAAAACTCACTGGGTTGGGATGTTGTGAATGGCTGATCTATGATTGTGGTGCAAAAATACCATTATCCCATTCTATCTCTGCGTGGCAGTGCATAAAATAAAATTACTGTCACACACTTGTCTTAGGACTCGTCATCGACATAGCTAAGTAGTTGCGGGTTATGAACGTTAATAAACCTACAGACAGAAGGGTGGCGCAATGGAAGCTCTCACACAACATTGCAGGCCCCATACCTTTAAGTTGCAGGAGTGGTGCACAAGTGGTACATGTAGTTGCACGGGTGGTACATGAAACTTATTTTGCTAGGAAAAAGTTGCAACTGCAATATTCTTTGCAAAATTAATCAATCGCCGAAGTTGACAATATTATATCTACAACCTTGTAATTTAAAGGGGAGGCAGAGACAGATAGGTAGATAGAGAGATTGAGAGAGAGTGAGTGGGAGAGAGAGAGAGAGAGAGAGAGAGAGAGAGAGAGAGAGAGAGAGAGAGAGAGAGAGAGAGAGAGAGAGAGAGAGAGAGAGAGAGAGAGAGAGAGAGAGAGAGAGAGAGAGACAGACAGACAGACAGACAGAGACAGACAAACAGACAGACGTAAATGGATAGGAATTTGAACTAGGAATGCTACGAGAGTTACGCAATTAAAAGAGGATCAGTGGAGCAGGGAATACATGTGAGAGTGAAAGAGGAATGGACTCTAATTGTAGGAACACTGTGACACCTCAACGCTGTAGAGAAGACCAGAAGACCGTAACACTGACATGTTGTGATAAGAACAAGAGCGCGCCGCGAGCGTGTTTATCGCTAAGGTTCCGCAACCTGTGATGATTAATGACGTTAGCTGTGTCTCGGAGACTCAGATCTGCTGCCGTGTTTACATGATCTGTATCTAGCCAGCTGTATGTTTGTACAAGCACTGGCCACAGGATACACTGGTTTGCTGTCGGTCCCAGGTGACTTGTAGCAGCTGCAGGCATCTTTTATGGTTCTAGCTCATGCAACATGGACGGTTACTCTGTTGTTACAGGGAAGGGCAAGGAGCCTGAGTGGTTAGAACGCGTGCCTTCAAATCGAAAGGTACCAAAATGATGGCACTGGCCACAGGATACACTAGTTTTCTGTCGGTCCCAGGTGACTTGTAGCAGCTGCAGGCATCTTTTATGGTTCTAGTTCTTGCAATACAAGGGCAAGGTGGCTGAGTGGTTGAACCGCGTGCCTTCAAATCGAGAGGTACCCGGTCTGATTGGAGGCACTGGCCACACGGTACGCTAGTTTGCTGTCGGTCCCAGGTGACCCGTAGAAGCTGCTGGCGTCTTTTATGGTTCTAGCTCTTGCAACATGACGGTTACTCTGTAGTTACAGGAAAAGGAGTTAGGGGGGAGGGGCAGGGCAATGTGTCTGAGTGGTTAGAACACTTGGCTTCAAAACGAGAGGTACCAGGTCTGATTGGGGTCAGTTTGCTGTCAGTACCAGACGACTCACAGCAACTGATGAGGTTTATTATGATTCTAGCTTTTGCAAATTGCCAATTATTCTGTAGTTACTGGAGAGGAGTGGGAGTGGGGGAGGGGAGGGGGGCGCAAGCACAAAGTGGCGGAATGGTTAGAGCGCATGGTTTCAAATCGAGAGGTACTAGGTCTGATTGGGGACACTGGACACACGGTACGCTAGTTTGCTGCCCCATATGACTCGCAGCAACTGATGGGACTCATGGTTCTAGCTCTTGCGACATGCGGGTTACACTGAACTGACATGAGACAATGGTAGAGCACCTAACTGCGTGTTCGTACAAGCACTGGCCACACGATACGCTATTTTGATGTCGGTCCCAGATGACACGAAGCAACTGAATGGGTTTATTATGATTCTAGCTTTTGCAAATTGCCAATTATTCTGTAGTTACTGGAGAGGAGTGGGAGTGGGGGAGGGGAGGGGGGCGCAAGCACAAAGTGGCGGAATGGTTAGAGCGCATGGTTTCAAATGGAGAGGTAGCAGGTCTGATTGGGGGCACTGGCGCCACACGATACGCTAGTTTGCTGTCGGTCCCAGATGACTCGCAGCAGGTGCTGGAGCTCACGGTTCTAGCTCTTGCAACATACGAGTTTCACTGAACTGACATGAGACAAAGGTAGAGCACCTAACTGTGTGTTCGTACAAGCACTGGCCACACGATACGCTATTTTGATGTCGGTCCCAGATTACACGAAGCAACTGAATGGGTTTATTATGATTCTAGCTTTTGCAAATTGCTAGTTATTCTGTAGTTACAGGAGAGAAGTGGGGGTGGGGGAGGGGGGGGTGCAAGCACAAAGTGGCGGAGTGGTTAGAGCGCATGGTTTCAAATCGAGAGGTAGCAGGTCTGATTGGGGGCACTGGCGCCACACGATACGCTAGTTTGCTGTCGGTCCCAGATGACTCGCAGCAGGTGCTGGAGCTCACGGTTCTAGCTCTTGCAACATGCGGGTTACACTGAAGTGACACATGACAAGGTAGCTGCATGGTAGAGCGCGTGCCCTCTTATCGAGAGGTCCCCGACTTCAAGCTTTTGCGACATGCAAGTAGCACTGTATGTGACACATGGGACAAAATTGGTGAATGGTAGAACACGTGGCTTCTAATCGAGAGGTCGCCGGTTCGATCCCCAATTGGACCACCCTGTCCCCACAACTGGTTAGGTCGCTGTCAGTTATATGTACCGAGGTGTATGTTTGTACAAGCACTGGCCACAGGATACGCTAGTTTGATGTCGTTCTCAGGTAACTCACAAAACTGATGGGGTTTATATGATTCTAGCTCTTGCAAATTGCCGGTTACTCTGTAGTTACAGGGGGGGGGGGGTGTGTATGTTTGGGGGGGGGGGGGGGGAGAGAGTGGTGGAGGGGGGGCACAAGGTGGCTAAGTGGCTTCAAATCGAAAGGTTCCTGGTCTGATTGGGGGCACTGGCCACACGATACGCTAGTTTGCTGTCGGTCCCGGATGACTCGCAGGAGCTGCTTGGGTTTACGCGTGGGTTCTTACTGAGAGCTGAGGGTCCGATCCCACACCGACCATCATTCTGGTCCCTACTGGTTGGACTAATGCTCAGATAAAAGTTGAAGTTCTTGTATTCCCCTCTCTCTCTCTATGTGACCACACGTTAAGATGTCTGACGCTCGTCTTGGGACCCATCTGTGGTATATCTTAATTGTTGACGGTAAACGTTTAGGAACCAACCAATTAAACCGAAACCAATCTGTCCCAAATGACTCTCTCTAGCAGCAGCTGCTTGCAAGTTCGTCACCTCAGTTGTGTATTGTCCGATCTCATTTCTAAAATAATACAGGTGTAGAGAGTTTTAGATATGCGATAGGACAACATACAACTGGGGTGAAGAAGTCTCTTGCAAAAAATGCTGGTCGGACATTGCTGTACGTGAGGCAATGTTTTTAAATTAGAGGGCCCCTTGTGATTTTCTTGGAAACTTATGAAACACTTAGATTGATAATCAAAATAGTTCATTTCCTCAAGGTTCCAGTGATATATTATTTGAGTGTGTAGCTGAAGAAAGGGCCCTAATGTAGGCGAATTCGGTTTTGATATAGGGGACCAATATCATATGACCATAAATAGCAACACGTCGGAAATGTTATTTTTTGCATTTATCGATCTCCATCAATAGTCTAAAAAAGATTGTTTTTCAAAAGTTAAGTATTGAAATGCAAATAAAGACATAGTAAATTTTTTTCCTGCATATCGTAAATGTTCTTTTATTGCATTTATCGAAGTCCATCGATTTCTAAAAAAAAAAAGATTGTTTTCCAAAAGTTAAGTATTGAAATACAGATAAAAACGTAGTAAATTATTTTTTCCTGACCCATAAAGTCGCTCCTCAAGTTTTATTACTTTAAAGCTGATTTCCTTGAATTATAGTTTTCATACCTTTTTGTTGTTGTTTGGTGCACATCATATCGATCTTAAGTCTTTGATAACCTTGAAACTACTCAATATCTTTTAACACGTGCACTAAAAATTATATCCTACGACACGGGAGCAGTACTGATACTTGAAATGAAATTACCAAAATGCTCCTTCAACCATCAGTCTCCTTTGCCCAAGAAACGTAGTCAACGCTAGGCTTGTGCAGAACTTTATAACATTCACAGAGAGCTCTCTGTATTTTAAGGTTTCAAGAAAAATGTGACGGCAAGCTCACAATTCATTTATTATGTTTATCATGCTTACAATTCCTTTATTGTGGTAATCATAGTTTTCCCTCTGTCTAATAATTACTTGACAAGAAGTGTATGGTTTATTGTTCACATAATTTGGTTTATTCTATTCTAATACATTCCTACATTTTTTACTTTTCTATTTTATTCCTTTCAGTTATGTCTGTAAAGAAATAAGTATAATCATGTGTTGGTATAAATATATTTACTTTATAATGCTCATTAGTTACCATCGCTTTGATAAGTAAATAAATTTAAATAAAAATAAAATGAGTTATGAAACGAAGCATAGGGAGTGTAATCCTTATTTAGACAGTCATGGTCTGTCTCTTTTTGTGTAATACAATGTACAAACATTCGGTCGTCGGTGTTAACAACGCAAATCTTCTATTAAACATGATCACATTAATGTTGCCTGCGAGACGATTTATCCGAGTATATAAAAACCCAACGGTTTCCTTTTAAAGAGACAACAATTCAGATTATAGTCACGAAAATTGCGGATTTCCAACTTAATTATAAAAGCACTGACAAAGAGAAATGTCAGGTGAAACAATGCCCCTGATCGAAAATAACCTTGTACTGTATTACTATGAATATCCCATAATGATTGTTCGCCACATCGCGTAATGGACGTGCCAGTGGGCAGGTCGCAAAAACTGCGGGTTTTTAACTGGAAAGTTGGAATGTCAGGTGAAACCTGAAACTCAGATCAAAATAATGATACATTGAATCGGTCGCGCAGTACTCTGATCACCCCATAAAGGTTGCCAAATTGTTCAACTTGCGGGAAATGGGCTGGACAATGGTCAAGAAACAACGCATTTCATATGTTATGGTTTAGTGGGGTTTAGTGGTAGTTCGAGGGTGGGGATAGGAACAGAGACATGGTAGTCCCTCAGATTTCTATTAATAGCTATTTCTATTTAATAGAAATCTGTGGGTAGTCCAACTTCAAGGGTGAAAGAGCACGCAGCCTCCAATTAAGAGATTGCGAGTTCGATCCTCGCTCTGGTCGCCGCGTGTTTTCCATAATAGTTTGGGTCAATGTCTGTTTCATTTTATTAAACTGACTGGTCAAGTTCCAGGTATCTCGCCGTGGGGTCTCATCGCCGCAGTCATTTTCGTGAAGTACCTAGGGGACTTCAGCTTAGATAACTTTCTGGTGGTAGTAGTGTGTGTGTGTGGTGGTTCTACTTTACTCCAGCTATCTAGAAGAGAAGCTAATGGACCAATCGCAGAAATTTGGTTGAGTGTATTCAATTAGGATTGCTTGATATTTCAAAGAAATGTTCGTATCGAAAGTAGCGGAGGACAATACCTTGAATAAATGCCTAAACCGTGTTGCTAGAACCAATAAACAACTAACTGTAAGACTTAAAAGTTAGAGTGTCAGTACACATATTGCTCTGGGCTTCTATTATATCCAAATAAGATCTCCTCTTAAGATCATAACTTATGCTAGAAGGATAGGTTTATTATACACTCTAATGCAAATTGGCCCTTTGTTTCTGTACCAATTTTGATATAGTCTCTCCAAAGGTTTGCTTTCTTCTATAGTTTTAATTACAAAAATAGAATAGTGTGCATAGAAACACTAATTAATAGTATTAGTGTTTAGCAATATTTGGACAGAAACATTATTTGCATTGTTTGTACGATCGCTCTCCTTTAAGAACCAAGATTCAGATATCTTCTTTCAGAGTAGGATCTTGGATGAATACGGATGAAGTTACAGAGTGTGTAAAGTGCCTATAGTTTCTGTTTTTAATTTCAGGTGGTTCCCAGATAATACCTGTGTATTTAACAGACTCAATCAATGTAATAGACTTGCTGAGACGCTTGAGAGAAGTCCTAGTATCTATCATCCTAACTGTCTCTGTGTGACAGCTCATTAAATTAATAGTTGTCAGATCTATGAAATTTATGATTAGTCTTCCAAGGACCTGTCACTGTATATGGTTCCCCTCAGGATGAGGAACTAGGATTCCAATATAAGAATCCCCCCAGAGGGGTCAACAAAGGCAAAAAGGCAACTTCAAATTGTTTTTACAGCTGTTGACCAAGGGAGTTAACTAGAATTATCTTAATGACACAAAGTTATAGAAGGGAGATAATGTGTGTCCATGCTATAGTATACAATATTGTTATGTTTATTGTCCTTGGATCTATATATATATATAGGATTATAGAGTTTAGGATTGGTCTTGGATGGGTTTAAAGATTATAATCGTAACACACGGATACTCTTAGTCTGAGTGTTACACTTTATTCTTTCACTATGTATGTTGTGTCTGGGAGCGCTGGCTTCTTTAGATCTGATGTTTGTAAATGTATACACTGCAGATCAAGACCTTGCTCTACCTCAGCTTCAAATCTAGTACATTTTTCATTTTTATTTAGAGGATGTTAGACAGTATAAAGTCATTAAAGGGTTAAATGCCTTTTAAAATTAATTCCTTTGATCTATGGGCTGGCTGGTGCTAAGGGATAATCATTGCATTTTCCTGCTGTGTTTATTCAATACCAGCATTTTCCTGAAACAACATTGTTTGCTTCGACTACTAGATCTATCTCTGTATTTTAGGTCTAGAATGTAGATTAAAAGGGTGAGATAAACAGGAGGATCATCGTGTGATTCATGAACACGCTCGCGAAGCAGAATACGGTGTCTGTGCAGAGACTGAAGTAGATCAGTAGATCATTTAATGAACCCAGACTTGATAGATTTTATTCTTAAAAGGGTTTTCTTTTTAGTACAACCCCCCCCCCCCCCCCCCCCCCCCGGGGGGGGGGGGGGGGGGGGGGGGGGTAGGTATATTATCACCCTATCTGGAGGCCGAACAAAAAAGTTCTCACAGTTGGAATGGTATACCCGCGATGGACCTCGCCATTCTGGTCTGGAAATAACCAGGCATCAGTTTTCTGATTCACACACGTGACTGTGTGCAATATCCTGAACCACCAGTCGCACATTACTTATTAGTTGTTGGTTAATAGTACATGTATAGTCCTGTTAGCTTCCTAGTTATTTTTGGGGGGTTGGTGCCAGTGTCACCGGCTGAGGCAAAAGTCCAGTTATCTACGCTTCATCTCTATTTAGCAGCACGTACAGTTGTCAGATGACAACGTTTGGACCCGTACACGATATAGCTTATTTTCTGACGATAAACGTTAAGAAACAAACAAAAAACCACACATTTACTTGTGTATGTTGCCACAACACCCCCATTCCCTCCAAATCCCGTTGCCCGTACCCTCTCAAGGCCATGTTCTACATGTAGCAACATTCTTAATGCGGACATTATACCGGAGGGGCGTAACCACGGAAGCTGAGACTAAGCTCTTTATCAGGTGGCTCATTGTAAAGGGCATTCAATTTTGTATGTCTGAATGCTGGTCCCCCGCACAGAAACCTAGCACTAGCAGCAACACATGGCAACCTTGATATGGCGTTGTTTCTCTCTCTCTCTCTGCTTCTCTGTGTCGCTCTCTCTGTCTTTCTCTCTCTGTATCTCTCTGTCTCTCTATGCTTCTCTGTATCGTCTGTCTGTCTGTCTCTCTCTCTGTCTCTCTCTCTCTCTCTCTCTCTCTCTCTCTCTCTCTCTCTCTCTCTCTCGTATCTCTATCTCCCTCTCGCCCCCCCCTCCCCTTCCTTTCCTCCGCTATCTCCTTCTTTATCTATCTCTTTCTTTTTCTCAGTTAGGTTATAAAAAGTTCTAAGTTCCTCGTCACGATTATGTTCTCCATAATAGTTACTTACCTAAATGAAAAATAAAACAATTACAACAATGAGAAAGAACTGTAAAGAGAAAACGACCAAGACGTTGGTGATGCGTTGGTTCTTTCAGTGCATGTTTGGCCTCCATCCATCGATTCCCAAGACGTAGAAGTGCTGAGGCAGCAGCCTAATTGGATCCAGTAATTACCACTACCACTGTACCAGCCCCAAGCAGTGAAGGCCCAATCACAATCAACCGCACCAGGATAATTCCATTGTATTGATGCAAGCGTGCGCAGTAGACGCTGGTAGCATTGCTCTCCCCGGCCATGTCCACTGTCCACTGACAAGACACAGAGGCATGAATAGAGGTTCTTGAATGTTCTTCCCTTCTGCTTATGACTGTGTCGGGTATGTGGTAGAGCGATGATCTCCCAATCGGGAGGTCCCTAGTTCGATAATTGTACGAAATGTGTCCGATTTCATCCTATGTAAGTGGTTGGGTCGGTGTATTTATAATGGGCCCGGTTGAGAGGAGTCCAGGTATCCCCGGAATTTGTATGTGTATCCAGATGTATTGCATGTAGTACGATTTTTCGACGAACCTGCCTATTTGATTTATAAAAATCACGATGCTTATGCTAAGTTTAATCAAAAGAAGCCTGTGCGCCCACAACTATGTTTCTTCTTTAATTCTTACGGGAGAAAAATCTAACATCAGCTGAAAAAAGCTCACAACAACAAGATTGGCCACGAGTCGTACGTGCGACTCGGTCTGGTTTCGCCAAAGGTCAGGGAAGCCCTATATCACCGGAGACTGCTGTGGTTGTTGGGCTTTGGTCCAACTTTGGATTGTCTTGTCTGAATCCGTTCAAAATAGTTAGAGTATTCGTTGACTTTAGTTCCGTTGACTATTGACTTGTCTTCGAGTTCGATTTTTACCTCTTACACGTTAGTTTACACAGGGATATACCCATAGCTCTGTTTCAAAGAAAACTTAAATAATACCGACTTTAAAAAATCTCTTTGAACATCTCCATATTAAAGGGAATCCAAGTTTTAATCTGTGTACACCTTCGTTTTTCTTTTATCTCAAGTGATCACCGCTCAACCCCGTTGTTTCCTTTAAAAAAAATTTATTAATTTCATAATTGCAAGTAACACCTGTGGCCTCGGAGTAAGTTAAAGTGACTGCATTATAATCTGGAAGGATCTTTTGTGCTGATTCGAACCTCACAATGTGGGAAATTAGATTATGATACGGGCATCATAGTTTTTCTTCCACGAAGGGAGGGCGCCAACCTTTTATTTTTTTTTCTCTTCCATGCTAGTCCTAAAATGTAAAAAAGAGGATCTAAGATAACCGTTTGTAGATGTTTTATATCAAACATCGAACAAAAAAACACAAACAAAAAAACAACTAGAATGCATTATAGCACCCCCGCTCTGCGTGACCAACAGACTCATGAGTCTTGGTATACCCGTCCAGTCTCGTGTGCAGCAGCACATAAATTTGTCAGACGTCAGTCTTGGGACTCGTCCATAATATAGAGTGCTGACCTGGCGTTGGACTTTAAGCCAACTCAATTTGACCATGTATGTATGTCTCTCAACCTCTGCTCTCCTCACTCTTTCTGCATCTTCTATTCCACCCTCTCTCTCGTTACATATCTTTCTATCTATCTATCTATCTATCTATCTATCTATCTATCTATCTATCTATCTATCTATCTGTCTGTCTGTCTGTCTGTCTGTCTGTCTGTCTGTCTGTCTGTCTGTCTGTCTTTCTGTCTCTCTCTCTTTGTCTCTCTCTCTTTCCCTCCACATTCCCTAAAAATAATATCCATCAACCCTCGTTTTTTTTTTCTTTTTCAATTTCATGAAAAGTTACCTCGTGACTATTTTCCTGCTTTCACCTCTCAACTTTTCACCTACTTTCACCCTCTCAACTTTTCACAAACAACCCTTTCCAAATTGAAGTGGCACTATACTGAATACAACGCTCCCCCAGAAGTGCTTGCCTTTTATAAGTAGAATGTATACAGTATGTCAAATAGGCACAACGGGCTGCGCATAATGACTTTATTGTGCTTTGTGCCCTGGGTGCCAGCTAGTGTTGAGAAAGTGCCTGCTGTATACAAACGTGGCGTTCATGACGGTATTTGCCATTGATAATGCTATGTACATGGATTTCTGCCCGTGGGATTTTCTGTCGCCTGTTACAGTAACTTCGCTATCCTATATACATCTTTATTTGTAACAAAAGTCCCGGTTATCTGTAAGTAAGATATCATTTCGATCATAAGCTTATAGTGTACTTTGGCATGGATTTCAGTGTGTTCAACATTCTATTTATAACAACAGGTCCGTTTTGCTACATGTGATTCGGGGTTGAGTTGAGTTGAGTTGAGTTGGTTTAACGTCCAACATCAGCACTATATAGACTATATTGTGGACGGACCCCAAGACTGACGTCAATATATGTGCTGCCACACACGAGACAGGGCGGGGATACCATGACACTTGTCTTAGACACTCACATAATACTGACACCGACCCAGCAAGTAGGGAGCGAAACCACCAGGGCTCGAACCACGGACCTTTTGCGCCGAAAGCCGATATATGCAACCAGAAGCTTTTTAGATGTACTTTTTATGGTGGTGTAATATTGAACTTTCCCCCCTTGTAATTTCAGTCTACATTGGTTTTTGCCCTTGCGTTCTGTTATTTTGCTGTCCCGATTGAATTTGATGGATTTAATTAATTTTATTATAGCTCTGTTTACGTGTTGCCTTAAGGTTTGTTTGAGATTGTGATATTTTTCAATGTTTATAGTGGCAACCCGATGGATCTCTACATTGTGGGGGTCCTGGTAAGTGTGAGAAATTGCACCATGTTGGTGACGCATTGCTGGATTAATACAGGTCGACCATTACTAGATTAATACAAGTCGATGGTTGCAGCTATTGCGACCAATAGTCCAACTTGGCCCTCACATTATTTCGCAAAGACTCTGTGTTTACATGCGAAGGAAATTCGAGAAACTGTAGTCCTTGGATACTCCATCCAATGACATGCTTGGGCATCAGGCGATACGGTTGAGTGGTCAGTCCAACTCCCCTGTCCACAGGCGTACAACCACAAGCGTCCTGTCATCAGGGGACATCTTCAGCCATGACTACAGGCTTTGTGATACACTAGATGATAGCGATGACATAACTAGGGCTCTTGGGCATGCTTTTTGTTTTCTAATTGCTCATGGACTCGGTATCCTATGCTGGGACGCCAGTATAGATTTACTTACCTTTTGTCTTCGTTTTATCTAAAGGCTTTGCTATCGCAACACCTCTATTGCTGGCGCTTCAACACTGGCTGCCAGGTGATGTGCAGCTTTTTTGCATACTGTAGTTTCAATTGTTTACTTGGGTTGACTTGTTTGCGTTCGTGGTGGCGCCGACCAGTTCAGTAAAGTTTTTTTTTTTTTATTTTTTTTTTTATATTTTTTACATAAAACAGTCATAGCATCTACTTTGATATGATGTTCGGATAATCCGATTATTTAAGGTTATTTCAATTTAGTGAAGATTATCGTTCCGTCAATTTGAAGCCTTTTGTGTGTCTTCCTTTTTTTCTCGTATGTGAATGGCAGGATGGGTCGCACAAAACATCATTTGTATTCCGGTCTTTCCTTATTGTAAGCATCCAACTTGACAGTTTAAGATCAAGAGGTGTGTACTCAATGCCTTGGTGTAGACGAACAGTGAGATGTACAAGATACAGATCCAATGAAGAAAAAAAAGATGGATGCATTGGTTGTGATACTTATTATCTTAACATAAAATAGTACATCATAACATTCAAAATTAATTCTTAAAGTTGAAGATTATCATGATTGTATACACATTTTTCAACATGTATTACATAGATAATTAAAAGAACAAGCTTGACTAAACTATAGATAAGGAGGAAAAAAAGAACATCGTTTACGCCTAGATAAGATACATTGTTGTAAATATATCACAGATTTTGAAACAGCGTTTAGCTAGTGCCATTGCTGGATTAATACAAGTCTATGGTTGCAGCTATTGCTGGATTAATACAAGTCTATGGTTGCAGCCATTGCTGGATTAATACAAGTCTATGGTTGCAGCTATTGCTGGATTAATACAAGTCGACGGTTGCAGCCATTGTTGGATTAATACAAGTCGATGGTTGCTGCCATTGCAGGATTAATACAAGTCGTTGGTTGCAGCCATTGCTGGATTATTACAAGTCGATGGTTGCAGCCATTACTGGATTAATACAAGTCTATGGTTGCAGCCATTGCTCGATTAATACATGTCGATGGTTGCAGCCATTGCTGGATTATTACAAGTCGATGGTTGCAGCCATTGCAGGATTAATACAAGTCGATGGTTGCAGCCATTGCGAGCAGTAGTCCAACTTGGCCATCACATTTCGCAAGGAGTCAGTGTTTACATGCGAAGGAAATTCGAGCAACTGTAGTCCATGGATGCTTCATCCATCCAATGACATGCTTGGGCATCAGGCGCTACGGTTGAGTGGTCAGTCCAACTCCCCTGTCCGCAGGCGTACAACTACAAGCGTCCTGTCATCAGGGGACATCTTCAGCCATGACTACAGGCTTTGCGATACACTAGAAGATAGCAATGACATAACTAGGACCTTTATGCATGCTTTTTTTCTTAACGCTGATTGGCTCCGTATCCTATGCTTGGACGCCGGTATAGATGTCCTTACATTTTGTCTTCGGCGTAGCTAAAGGTTTTGCTATCGCAACACCTCTATTGCTGGCGCTTCAACACTGGCCGCCAGGTGATGTGCAACAACTTTTATTTTGCATACTGTAGTTTCAATTGTTTACTTGGGTTGACTTGTTTGCGTTCGTGGTGGCGCCGACCAGTTCAGTAAAGTTTTTTTTTTTTAATTTTTTTTTTTATATTTTTTACATAAAACAGTCATAGCATCTACTTTGATATGATGTTCGGATAATCCGATTATTTAAGGTTATTTCAATTTAGTGAAGATTATCGTTCCGTCAATTTGAAGCCTTTTGTGTGTCTTCCTTTTTTTCTCGTATGTGAATGGCAGGATGGGTCGCACAAAACATCATTTGTATTCCGGTCTTTCCTTATTGTAAGCATCCAACTTGACAGTTTAAGATCAAGAGGTGTGTACTCAATGCCTTGGTGTAGACGAACAGTGAGATGTACAAGATACAGATCCAATGAAGAAAAAAAAGATGGATGCATTGGTTGTGATACTAATTATCTTAACATAAAATAGTACATCATAACATTCAAAATTAATTCTTAAAGTTGAAGATTATCATGATTGTATACACATTTTTCAACATGTATTACATAGATAATTAAAAGAACAAGCTTGACTAAACTATAGATAAGGAGGAAAAAAAGAACATCGTTTACGCCTAGATAAGATACATTGTTGTAAATATATCACAGATTTTGAAACAGCGTTTAGCTAGTACGAGTCACTAGAAAAAGGTTCGGAATAGATAGAAAATAGAGTGGATTCTAACACAGACCCCCGAGCAACTAAATTTTTGTAATAGTTACAATGAGAATGGAGGGGGGAAAAGGGGGGGGGGGTGGAGCTAAGGCAGGAGAGAGAGAGTTGGCGTGACAGCACACTGGCGCACAGGTTCAGCTTGCCGTCTATCTAGCCTAGACTACCCATGCCCAGCGTTCGCAAAACACTCAGCCAGGTAGGGCTGCGCTTGCGTGCCGCTTGCCTTGGTCGGGTTTGCCGTCCCAGTTGTGGTGGTGGTCTTACCACGAGAGAGCGTCAGCTCCGAGGAAGAAGGGAGAGGTCGGTCCGTGTTGTTGTGTTACGACTAGACTACGAGCGCCGAACTGGTGTGGTAGCTTTTTTCCCCAAACCGGCTGGCGGTTGGATGATTGATCCAACGGTATGCCCTACAGTCGATGTGTTCGAAATAGATTTTTGACATAAACATATATCTCGATTCAAACTAAGCTTTCATGTGTATATGATTCTGATTGCAAGTATTGTGTCTAAAAGAGAACCAAGCTATCGGTTTATGATTTTTCTCCAGATTCGCCGAAACTTAAGTCTATCAGTATCAGTAGTCACACACCGGGATTGTGGTGTGTAGGCCAGGGTAGTAGTGACAGTAGTACATAATGCAGAAATATAAACGTTAGATGCCAGTTCTAATAGTGGCCTGTAACCTGGATCTAAGATTTAACTAGACCTAGGTCTTAAATAGTTAGGCTATTTAAGAGATTCACTGCTGTAAGTGGTAATAGTTCTTGTGCGGTTAGATTTTACAGTGAGATACATACATGTACTGTGAAGAGTTCTGAATTTAATTCATGTGACAGGAAATTTGTGATTTCTTTGCATAGCCAAACCGTAACTGAAATCGGAGGGAAGTCTAATGAGAACAGATTTGTCTAGAAATCTAGTAGTAGTAGTAGTAGTAGTAGTAGTAGTAGTAGTAGTAGTAGTAGTAGTAGTAGTAG
>RQTK01001299.1:51358-83303 GCA_003991915.1 Elysia chlorotica
AGTAGTAGTAGTAGTAGTAGTAGTAGTAGTAGTAGTAGTAGTAGTAGTAGTAGTAAGTGTAGTAATTTCCGGGCAGAATGTTGAAATAAGTGGATTTTTTTTACTTTATACGAGCTTAGAAAAAAATCTCGTAGAAGTGTCATTTTTCGCATGTATGTTATTATTATTCTTTTTTGTCATCTACTGTGCTTAGCTGTAATAATAAAATACTTTCATCTCCTTGATAAGATAAGATAAGATATACTTTATTGTCCATCCAAGGAAAATTTTTGTCGTCTATATAGATTATATAGAGTCTATATAATAATTATAACAGTGCCTTGTGTTCAAAATCACGGTCCCCTTCCTATCGGATTATAAATTTATAAGGTGAGGAATTCCCAAAAAATCTACTGGATTATATCAGACCGTTTCACCGAGGGAGTGCCTGGCTCGAAGCCACTTGGATTTCGGATTACACTGTACCTGTGTGCCTGGGCTTAATTTAGCCTGAACGGTGGCACCTCTATAGATCTCTAGCACCTGGGGGTAAGTGTTTGTTCAGGAATTTATCGCTTGAATGTACGTGTACTTTGGTGTTCGTTCAAGGACCTGGATGTAGATCTATACGTCATTTACTAATAGTTACAGTACTAAAGCAGAGAGATGTTGCGTTTTCAGAGCCTCGTTAATAACTTTTTAAACTGTTTAAATACACAAATTCATGACACACGCATGGTATTCTTAAATTTTAATCCGCACCTGTCTGTCCGTCTCCCCCCCTCTCTCTCTCCTATAAATCTGACCCTCTCTGTCTCTCTCTCTCTCTCTCTCTCTCTCTCTCTTTCTCTCTATCTCCTTCTCTCTTGTCCCGCTCTCGCTCTCTCTCTCTCTTTCTCTCTTTCTCTCTTTCTTTCTCTTCTCGCTTTCGCTCTATCTTTCTCTTATAAATCTGCCCCTCTCTGTTTCTCTCTCTCATTCTTTCTCTCTCTCCGCATTCCGATATAAATTCCTTTATCCGTTCAGTGAATAGTTTGTCTGCTTTATCTAAGCAGGTTGGCTCAGGCATATATCTTGGTTTCTATTGACCTTTACACTTTTCTTAATCCCCAAACCATGCCTTATCGCTGTCTGTCTGTGTACAGTTTATTAGTGTCACCCCGCCCCTAAT
The DNA here is from genome assembly GCA_003991915.1 of Elysia chlorotica. Taxonomy (NCBI): domain Eukaryota; kingdom Metazoa; phylum Mollusca; class Gastropoda; family Plakobranchidae; genus Elysia; species Elysia chlorotica. Next base: position 52,509 of record RQTK01001299.1, read on the forward strand.
TCCATTCAACTTCTTTCTTTTTGTTACTTTTGAAGACGCAGCAAATGAGAAGCAAAGAGCCCTACATGCAACCGCGGTAGATGGCCTCGGCAAAACTGTGATTATAAAATAAAAATTTCCCTGAAAGTGGTTTCTAAGGATTGTGATTGAGGAAATGGGGGATCTTGTGTAGTCTCCTCGGCGTCGTTTCCCATGTGAAGTCCAGCGACTATCACAGTTATTCCATGATATAGTTGCAATAACTTGTATCACTAAAATTCAAAAAACTTAAAAATTATTCGCGCCTCAACAGCAGCAGAACCAATCAAATAACCGAAACAGGGGTCAAACAAAAATAAGATTAACGGGCTGTAGGTAGGTGTTGAAGTAGGTCAAGCTTGTTTTGAAAGGCCGCCTAGTGTTTATGGCCAATACTGCACACTAATGTAACGAAACGCTGAGAGCAGTTCTGCTATTTCGAGTTTTGGTGAAGGGTGGTTCCTGGAGAGGACAATATCTGGGTTAACGTCAAGGTAGCTTACAACTTGTCGTAAGCTTTCTTAATCGCACACCTGAAGGCGAACTGTAAGCCTTCCACAAGGTTGAAATTACGACCCGCTTGTCTGCAGCCCGTGTTGAATTGGTCCCATATATGACCCCTCAGGTCCCCATCCATCTTGTATTGATAGGCGAAACCTGTCAGTGTTGCCATATGATACTATTCTAGATCTACTACTACAATCATGTAGTCTCATTATTTAGAACCACCATTGACAATTTTGATTTCTACTTGAATATATATTAATTGTCATGAATAGGTCGTTCACCTTCTGGTGACACTGGGTAATCTACAATAGGCTGAGCTTAACAGGCAGTGGTAGACGGTGTGGTTTACACATGACACGTTCTGTTTAAGGTCACCGGTTGCCGTCCATCAACTGGCCACCTGCTCTACGGTTTTACATTTAATTAATTTTGGTGAATGGAATGTTAAGCGACGGGTTAAGAATAAATTAATGAACCACACCCAATGCAACTCGTACTTGGTGTGCTATCACAATCATGTTTTATAATTTAGTAATTAGGCATACGATACGAACCGATTTGCTCTTGTTTAAAAGTCTACAATTATTTCTAGCAGAAGTGTACAGAACTAAAACCAACTTTGTTGGCAGCTTTGTGTGCGTGTGTGTTTACATGTCTATTGTGGGAAAAATATAACCATGTGGTGGTGGGAGAGAGAGAAAGAGAGAGAGAGAGAGAGAGAGAGAGAGAGAGAGAGAGAGAGAGAGAGAGAGGAGAGAGAGAGAGAGAGGATGGAGGGACAGATAGGGGAAGAGAGACAGAGACAAAGAGATAGGGGGGAAGAGAGACAAGAGACAGAGCGATAGAGTGTCAACTGCTTTACGACACTAAATCACTGACTGCTCCTTAGCGTTTCAAACTAAAATTTATGTCCTCGATGTGCTTAAGTATATTATCCTGTTGTGTGTTGTGTGTCTGTCCAGGTCTGTCCCACACCTGTAGTATCGCCCAGTGCTAAGTCCTCCGTCTTTTCTTTTCTTTTTTTTTTTTTTTTTACTTTTTTTTTTAACTTTTTAGGTATAGAAGCAGGAAATAACACGGCACATATGAATAACGTTTAATTGCATTACATTTCAAGATTTTTGTAAAATAGTTAATTACATAAAGAAGTAAATTTCTTTAATAGTGCTTTTCATGTTATCTATTCCCGATATTTCTGCCGTGACTCACTTTCCAGCTTTAGCAACACATGAAGCTAGACTGCTAGAGCAGAGATCCACAGGTTGGGATGGCGGAAAAAAATAATCTTTGGTTGGGGAAAGTCAACCCCCTCTTTCCTGGTTTAACAATTCCCGAGCTTCACAAGGAAGATCCTATATGACGACCATACCCCAAATCTAGTGGGATGACCAAGATTTGGCCTATCTACATTAAAAACACGTACAGTTACATACCCTACCAGTAGACGATGCAAGGGGTTGGTGGGTAAATAAATAGACACAGCTTGCAGTTAAAGTAAAACAAAAACAAAAAAATACCGAGGCCTATGGAACCACCTATGCTGTTCGTGCCCCCCCCCCCCTTTTTTTTTTTAAATTTTATATTTTCAATGAAATCTGTCTCTGACTTGTAATGAATTATAACTTCTTTAGTGAGGTTAACTGTGTATCGGTAACTTAAACAACAACAACAACAACAACAACAACAACAGTGAACTTGATCTAGTCCACGATCCTCTATGCAATTACTTCCCTTAACGTCTCACAAAGAAAGTCCACTAACTGTTTCGGCCTTTTCCCTCAGCAGTTCGACCATCGGAACAAAAGGCTTGACCGTAGGCAGAGATAAGACCTTATAAGCGGATTTGCTGCTTCGACCTGCTGCACTTGTAGTCTGTACACTGTACTAAAATGACAGTAATCGAAGCTCCTCAAGCTAGACAGAGGTCTCAGAACCCTCTCTGACAAGATTTTTGTAAAATAGTTAATTACATAAAGAAGTTAAATTTCTTTAACAGTGTTGTTAATGTTATCTATTCCCGATATTTCTGCCGTGACTCACTGTCCAGCCCTAGCAACACATGAAGCTAGACTGCTAGAGCAGAGATGCACAGGTTGGGATGGTGGAAAAAGTAATCTTTGGTTGGGGTAAGTCAACCCCTCTTTCCTGGTTTAACACTTCCTGAAGATCCTATAGGACGACCTTACCCCAAATATAGCGGGATTCCCGATATTTGGCCTTTCAATGTTAAAAACACGTACAGTCACCAACCCTACTAGTAGACGATGCAATGGATTAATAGGTAAATAAGTAAATAGACGCAGCTTGCAGTTAAAGCACACAAAAAAAACAAAAACAAAAAACAAACCAAGGCCTATGGAACCTATGCTGTTCGTGCCCCCCCCCCTTCTTTTTAATGTGGAGCTTAAAATATTATAACCACAATAGCATTCTCTCTCCCTAGTCTCACCCCCATCCTCTCTCTCTCTCTCTCTCTCTCTCTCTCTCTCTCTTTCTTTCTCTCGGCTGACACCTCGGTTTACGATGACTTTGCAGTAACTAATTCTCCCACCTGTCAATCTCTTGGTAACAGTTACAAGCCTGTAAACCACTAAACGCTTTCAATATTCCCCCATACCACCGTGTGATAATTTATTTAATTACGAAGGGAGTGTTCAATGGTTTCTTAGGTAATCCAGTGGTCCACGAGTGTCAGGGCGTTTCGCCTTGTCCCGTGTCAGGGACTCGGGGGACTTTAAGTGAGGATGATTGATGTGGACAGGAGCGCTCATCCCTCGTCTCGCCACCTTCTCACTCAGCTTCCGCGTGCATTGCAGCTGATGTCCAGTAAGTTTAGTTAGTGATACAGCTAAGGACTACTATAGTGGCTTTTGCAAGGCTCAAAAAAGTATTAAAGTAGGTATAGTCATAGCCGTCTTGTTATAGAAGGACGTGATGTATAGTGCAGTTTTAAAAATTACAAAACAACACACAACACTTAACCTCTACTTAGTTGGTTGTGTAACTATATTGGTTTGATGTATGGTGCAGTTCTAAAATTACAAAACAAAAAAAAGCACAACATTTAACCTCTACTTAGTTGGTCGTAACTATATTGGTTTGATGTAAAGTGCAGTTTTAAAATTGCAAAACAAAATACAACACTTAGCGTCTGCTTAGTGGGTCTTAACTATATTGGCTGAAGTGATTCTTGGTTACAGCACTACTACACTTGTAAAGCTGCTTCGGTTTATTTGTTAGGATTGTAGCATAGTAAATCATCAATATAACATTCCCTAGTATATCTCATATTTCTTTTCAAAATAAATACAGTAGACTACACTGTTGTGTTCTCATCTTATGATAATGAACACACCAAGCAGACCATTAGAAAACCGGGAGTCCTTTAATACTAAAATGGAGACCAAAGATGAATTTGATTTCAATAACGGCTCTTGACCCGGTGTTATGTATGTGGTTTAGGAAAAGCACTATTACATACGTGGACAATATTATGTGAAAGAATAGACTGGAATTGTTGTTTTTGTTTGTTTATTTGTTTATTTTTAATGTTTGGTGCAATATAATCATCATTGCATACCCATCTATATGGTATCGACGCTTTAACACATTTGCGCAAGTCGCACATGTACTGTATTATTTTGAATTTGACGTTATTGTTATCTCGTGCGTATTGTTGTCCAGTTGCTTATCTTGATGTGGTGTGGGTGTTTATCCTAATCATTTCAATGATATACCATAAACCTCAAGTATTAATCATTAATTTGAGCACAGGTATCTCTATCATATAAATACAAATGTGGGACAAAAGGCAGATAATTGTATGGGCTAGTCTACCTTAATACCCTATGTAGACAGTCAAATTATTGCAATATATATATATGTCCATCAAAATGGTGGCAGCGTTTATTTATTATTTTCTTTTTTTAATAGAGTTTAGAACTTGTTTGATCCCCGATGAAATGGTATCCTCTTCACGATTCAAAGCAAAATCTCGTACGAAGTTAACCCCCCCCCCTCTTTTTTTTCCATCTTCATTATATGACTATGTAATTGTCTAGATTAATCTTTCTCTCTCTCTCTGTCTCTCTGCATGTTTACCTGTCTGTCTGTTTCTCCTCTTTCTCTTATTTTTCTCTCCCCCTCTCTATTTCTCCCCCCCCTCCCCATTCTCCTCTTCCTCTGACAAGTACACCAATTATTATAGGCGCGTCTCCCTCTCAGCTCAGCAATCAACACTTTGAACACCTCGTGTCGACCTCTGATGAGAAGTCATACTCATAGAATAAAATTATTTTTACGGTTTTATTTTGTAGCCCGCGGCTCTAGTTGTCCTACGAGAATGTGCACATACGTAGCCTCAGGCCCATAAATTATTAACATTCCACGCAAGCTTTCTTGTCTTTCCTCCTTTTGTTTCTTGTTTCCAAAAAATGCAGCCGCTAGGAACCTCTTGTTGTTTTCAGCGCCTGTCAAAACACGATATGGCATTATCTTTGTCAAGGCTTGGTGCATTCTTTCGTTTTGCGGTATGCGGCATTTGTTGGTTGCAGTTGTAATAACTTTTTAAATTCACGGTTACCTTAAAACCCGCCCCCCCCCCTTTTTTTTTACACACACACACAATAAATAACTTAAAAATAACGAAGAACAAATTTAATTAAGTAATGAAATCTTTGTTTAAAAAAAAAAAAAACAGAACAAAACAAACAACAACAAATATCAAACCAGAGACTCTAGATATTACCAAGACGCTTCGAATCTGCGTATGTGGGTCATTTTTCTGATTTTGATTTTAAAAAGAAAAACTAAATTGTTTTTTACAATGTGTAAACTTTAGTCAAAGCAAGGAGAGCCGATTTAGAGATCATTTAAAGAATTAAATAAAAGCAATGTAGTGTACGCTGGGCGCTTTAACGAATCTTGCTTCAGTAAAACAGCATTATTGTGCTATCCCCACACTTTTGAATCTTCCTAATCTGCCAAACTTTCACCAAGGTGCAGCTGACTATTCATACCGCTACGTTCTATTTCACCCCTTAATTTTTGTTGCAAGTTCCGATGGGGGTTTGAAAAGTCCCTACAATGAGTATACTTTTTTTTTTTTAAATAGCATATAAAAGGTCTGCATTCTTCAGGAGTGCGATACAACACCATTAGAAAATAGCAGAAGTGAATTGTTCTCTTGCACTTCTACACACAGTTTTGTATTTTAGACACCCCGGGAGAGTTCGAAATTTCATCCAACCAAGCGCCACTTTTCTTTTCTTTCTGTAACGAAGACTTGGGTGATAAGACTGAAATAAACTACGAGAAAATTTATTTTTCTACTGTGTAGGGCTACTCTAACTTCTTGTACATAATTATGTGTACCGCAGCCTTTGTAAAATTATCTAACGTGTTGTGCAGCTTCGATCTAGTCCAGTGTTGCTTATGCATAATAGTACATGTATTATGGTTATCTCTGAGAAGCACATTTATTATGCAAGTACATGTAGATTGTACACTCTTGTACCATAAATAGGTAATATGGTTTTTATGCATCACGGTCCTTGATTTTGCTTTCATGTCCAGGGATTACTTTGGTAGTGTCAACAGTGTGAACCGCTGCACCTTGCCAGCTGAGTGCGCAAACCACTGTACACATATAATACTCTTTCTCTCTCTCTCTCTCTCTCTCTCTCTCTCTCTCTCTTTATCTCTTCTGTCTCTTTCTCCCGCCCCACTCTCTCACCCTCTCATTCTATCTCTCCCTCTCTTCTCTCTCTTTCCCTTCTTCTCTCGTCCTTGCCCTCTCATTCTCTTATTTTCCCTCTCTTCCATTCTATCTCCCTCACTGTCTCCATCACTCTGTGTCTTCCCCCTCTCTTTCACATACTCTCCCTCTATTTCATCCTTCTCTCTCTCTCTCCTTCCCGTGTGAACTGGCCTGAGCCATGCGCCCGGTGTCCTGGGGCTTAGTCCGCTTACCTGCCTGTAGACAACACTGGTGCATTGTTGTGCAACAAGCGTCTTTGTTTGGCTCTGCCTCACCCAGTGCAGGGACGCAGTGAGACTGGTAGACCCAGCTTGTCCCAGCAGGAATATAATTATTCATGTTACAACAAAGTAAGCGAAAGGGAAAAATCACGTAGGCTGATAATGTATTTTATGGTTCGTACAAATCTTCCATTACTCTCGCCACTTGGCATTATATGATCCTTCAGAACTTGGGAGACTTAAAACCCAGAGAGAGAGAGAGAGAGAGAGAGAGAGAGAGAGAGAGAGAGAGAGAGAGAAGAGAGAGAGAGAGAGAGAGAGCGTCTACAACTACTTCAATTCCCGGGAAGCTCGACAGCTCAGTCGGTAGTTCTCTGGACTGAAAAGCAGGAGATCTGAGATTCGGTCCTCATCTGGTGCACCCGTACCGTCTCTTTATTAGATAAGGGTCTATAGTTTTTTTTTTTTTCGGAAAACAAAGGAGACGCGAGATCATAATTATGAAACGCTAATTACGATGTCTTTCAGAACCTCTCATAGTCTCTAAGAAATAATTCATGTCTCCATTGCATTCGTAATTGTATACCCGTGTGTCCACCAACAGGATCCGGGATTGGGCCGTCGCTTTCCTTACCTGTATCTATATAATATGGCAGATTGAGACAGAAGTTCTGGCATCTTCAACCCCTCCCCCCCTCTCTGTCTCTATGTTTCTTCTTCTATTCAGTTGGCAGATGTTTGTCTTGGATCCCGCCCACAAAATGGCCTTTATAGTGCTTAAGTTGGGCGTTAAGAAACCAACAAAGCAAACAGCCTCCCCAGGACAGTATACATGTTACATATTGTTTTCCACAAGGTCGTGGTGTTATCAAAGCAAACCGCCTTCCAAGGACTGTGCATGTATTAATATTATTTGTTTCCCACTAGGCCCTGGTGTTATCCTTTACCATTGTGCTATTCTATTTATATCAGGTCAATGTTAGGCAATGTTCAGGAATACTGTAGTCAAAAGGCCATCAACTTTGTAGCAAAGAAAGGAATAATTATAATGAAGAATTGCTTTTATGTCAGGTAAGGAAGAAAACAAAGAACAAGCAAACGGCGAATCTTTTGTTTAACCCCTTAACCCCCCCCCCCCCCTTTCCCCTCGCTTCCAAGTACAATGAACCACTTTTACTGGTGATTTCGAAACTAACCTTAGAAAACAGATATATTCTTAGGAGCCTCAGTGAAGAATGTTGAAACGCACAGACTGTGGTAGACTTCCGTAATCGAGTCAATGAATTGTTCCCTCTAGCGTGTAACCAGCGCTCCCCAATAATTGACAACACCTGTTGCAGGTAAACCTCACGAGTTTACTTTGTTTATGGTGCAAGAATCCCCAAAGGTAGCCCTGTGTACCATTCAACGTTAGCACTAGAGATGCTGGAAGCGGTAGCCCTGAGGTAGAATATCGGATTCAGACGCAGGAGGTCTGTGGTTCGAGACCCGCTGTGGCGATTTCTCTCTCTCTCTCTCTCTCTCTCTCTCTCTCTCTCTCGGCACCAAGAACGGAAATGTATAGGAACTCTTTTGTTGCAGCCTCTGTTAAATTAATGAGAACTAGATATGTTAGCGTGCCATGTGCATCATGCACTAGGCATATGGCTTACTCCTCAAATAATAAAAACTCAATCGAACAAAGGGAGAAAGGGGGTTGCAGCAGAGAGAGAGAGAGAGAGAGAGAGAGAGAGAGAGAGAGAGAGAGAGAGGGGGAGGGGGGAGAGAGGGAGAGGGGGGGGGGGTAAGATAGCTATGCTCTATGCTCATATTATAAAATGTCGTACTGTTTGCCCAATGTATTAACACATTTTCCATTTAGGATCAATAAAGTTTATCTTATCTTCTCTCCCCCCCTCTCTCTCTCTCTCTCTCTCTCTCTCTCTCTCTCTGGTAATGTACATGACTCTCTACAAAACGATCAATCCTGGACCACCCCACTGGTTTGGTCTAAAGGAAAAAAAATACCCGTTTCAGCCTAGAATCTCGTTTTATTACAGTACCTTAAAACAGCAGCCGTGGTTGGCTCATACCATATGTAATAGTTAAAAACTTATCGTATTCGTATGTGACAATAGGTTTAATATTTCTTCTCAGCAAATTTTTTCACAACTAATCCGCACAGAGAAATCCACACCCTCACAGCTAAAACGCCATTGGTAAATTCAATTTCTATGAGATTTCTTTATTCCCTTAACATGTTCCCGGAGTCCAGTTGAGATCCCATACACGCCTTAATCCCAAAGATTGAGGCCTGAAAACCCACACGCGAGACTAGTTGGCTAGGCTGTGATAGTCCAGCGTCCCTCGATAAAAAAAAAATTGTAGTCCCTCCTCGGTCGATTCTAAACGGAGGTTGACCTTTGACCCGTTCCAAGACTTCCGGTATTGATTTGTTGCTGTCACTGATTTCTATTAATAGAAATCTATGGTTGCTGTCTGTAGTGTGTGACCAGAGACCATAGATTTAGTGAGACGTTTCACAAAAAGAGCTTATGATGCTTTTGATACGAGGAGCTAGCGTGACGCGTGTTCACTATATATCTTTATTGAAATTAAGGCTGTTGAAAATTGTTCAGAGTTTTTACTAAGGTTTAAAGAAGGAAGCAACGGACTTAATTATCTTGAGACACATAATTATACAAAATCATCCATGTGTACCCTCTCACTATCTCACACTCTCTGGTGTGACTGAGGGAGTGGAGGGTCAGCGATCCAGACTGCCCGTCTGCCTGTGCCTGGTCTTGTCTGTGCCTGACTGATGCATTATGGGTTTCGCCGGCGTACAGTGGTCAATCACTCAACGCGCTTCAAGGCCGGCTGGTATTCAATCAGTGTAGAATTGAGTGGCGCCTTCATGTTTGAGGCCGTAGTCAGATCTGAAGAAGCAAAATCATTCGTATAGCCAGCTCACTTTTCTTGCCATCTTCTGTATGTGGTTTGTGTGTGTGTGTTAGAGAGAGAGAGAGAGAGAGAGAGAGAGAGAGAAGAGAGAGAGAGAGAGAGAGAGAGAGAGAGAGAGAGAGAGAGAGAGAGAGAGAGAGAGAGTTGAGCTGAGTTGGTTTTAACGTCCAACATCAGCACTATATAGGCTATATTGTGGACAGGGAGGAATAAAGAGGAGGATATCAGCGTCTACGTTTCTTAAGTTTAGATTTAACTTACTGTACAGCGAATATTCGAGAATCACTCAATGGGCAGATGAATGTAATGATTTTTAGTGTGTGCTTTTTGCAACCTGGTAGTAGCCCAGATCAATTCGGATCGCACTGACGAAACTACTGTACTAGTAAACTTTTCCCGCTGCTCAGTGCTCACATGAACGGTACAACTCATGTGAATGTATACATACAAGAAACGACTTGGAAGGCACATGCTCGTTTATAACTGCGAGCTTAAATGTTAACCACCTTCCTGTTTGATCAGAGTTGATCACACACGAAAAGCGAAAAGTAGGCGAATATTTCTCCCATTTATTTGCAACTATCCCTGCCCACTCGGTTCGTTAACTGCATCTGAGAAGTTCTTAACAGCAGTGCGTATGGTCGAATGGTGGAACTAGAGAAGGGCGTCTCTTCCTAGCTGCTTGACTTTTCTTTTTATTATAGTATCTATTTGACTCCACCCAAACCTCAGATGTGACATAAAATGTTTGGGACCAGGCTATTTCCTGTTGATGTTGGACGTTCACTCAGAAACCAACTCAACCACTCAACTTCTTCCCTTTTAGAAGTCGGGCGGGGGTTCCTAATTAATTTTTTTTTTTTAGGGGGGGGGGGATATAAATGTATATAAATTATGTTCCATTCCACGATAAGTCTTCAGTTCAATGAAAGTCGATAAACGTCAGTCAATCTTCCACTGTACCGCGGTCGAGTCTGATACACAAAGCACAGATCCTGAAATTTCTAGGCCTATCAAGAAAGGTACGGAGCCTAGCTCACACAATTATTAATTCTGAGAGAGAAAAAGAGATTGCCACGCAAGAGAAGGGACAGAGCATTGCGGAGGATATTAACGTCTTCTTTTTTTTTTTTTTCCAATACAGTCTAGTGTTCTTTCAAGGAGATCTTAGATAATTGGGTGGATGAGAGGAGGGGGTTATTTTTGAGTTTTTTGAAGCCACCTGGATGAATTAAGTAGATGTATTAGAGGTTAGCTGCTAAAATTAATTATTAGTTATTTATTCATGTACTGGTCTCGACCTCCAGGTTTGTTTACAAGTACTTTGTAAGCTCCTCAAGCTTTGTTAATTATCTGTTTGCTCACCTCTTTGTTTATGGGATGTTTTAAAAGAAAACAATTTGTACCTATAAATAAAACGGTTCTGACAAAACATATATTGGCGACATGCCAGCGAACGGCAGTATTTAATCTTCTCGTGCCTCTAACAACCACCACCATCAGGGTTATTTATATATGTAAAAAGAAAATAAACCACCACCAACACACACACACACACACACACTTATTCTTATGATATCAGCATGTGTTTGTTCCTCTTGGGAACAGGTAAACAAGATGTATAGTAATTATATTTTCCTTGAGGACTGCCCCCCCCCCCCCAAAAAAAAAAACAAACAAACAAAAAACCAAAAAAAAAACAACAAAAAACAACAACAACAAACAAAAACAAAAAAACAACGAAAACAAAACAAAACAACAACAAGAAAAGAAAACAAAAACGAGCAAAAGAAAAAACAACAAACAAAACCAAGCAACAACAACAACAAAAACTCCTTTAAAAAAATAAAAGAAGGCGTATCTTCACCGCTATTTTTTTTTCTATTGCGCGTATTCTCTTTGCCTCGTTAAATCTTTATGATTGTATGTACTTAAAAAATCTTTTGGGTCTTTCTTTTTTTTTTTTAAATTGTTATTTGTTTGGCTATGTTCTGTTGTAAACTGTTTTGCTTTATGCCCACCTCCTCATATAATTTTCTGCTCTGCTGCTTAGCTATCAGTCTATCACTGTGGAAACGAAAATAGCTCGCCGCCTCACCGCTCAAAACTCTATTTTAAAATTGTTTTCTTCGAAATGTGAACTAGTTTTGTGACATGGAAACCGTGACAGTGAAGGATATTGTTGGCGTATGGCAGGTAGTAAAACTTTTCATCTGTGTAATAGAGCTTTAAAAAACATTCTTAGCATAGTATACAACGCTGTTCTTTTTTGTTATCGCATGTTGTTTTTTTTGTTTTTTGTTTTTTTGTGTGAACACATTGTTGAAAGTTAAAAGACAGTAAAATAAATCAAATAAACACAAAAGAAAAACAAGCAAAAGACGAACAATGTCTATACGCTCGTATTTGTACGATCGTGTTGAATATACAGATCTAGAGGTCATAGTACCAGTCCTAATAATACACTACTTTCTACATCAAGCATAAGCGGTGTTTTTTGTGTTTAGTTGTTTTTTTTTTTTGGTATTTGTTAATGTGTTTTTTTTTTAATTTTTCATTTTACATCAAGCCCACAGTAAAACGTGATACTTGTAAGAAGGAAGAGTATGCTTTAATTAAAACGAACCTTACTCTTAGGTGTGGCGTGATAGAGAGGAACATAGGCAGAAAGATACAGGGACAAAGACAGAGAGAGAGAGAGAGAGAGAGAGAGAGAGAGAGAGAGAGAGAGGGAGAGAGAGAGAAAGAGAGAGAGAGACAGAGACACAGGGAGAGAGAGAGAGAAAGAGTCATATTACCCAATTCAAATTGGGAGTTGTCAAAGTTATGTGAAAACCAAGCCTGTAAGTATAGTTTTGCAATGTCATATAATGTCATGCTCTCTAACAAGATTGAGCGCTTCGGGCGGAAAAATATCCCAGTGAAGTCAAAACAAAATTGCAAGGGACGGAAAATAAATATAAAATAGTAATCTCGAATGATGTTTTTCTAAAAACAAGAACAAGCCTTCCATCAAACAAAAACCTGAGGAGCAAAAAAGAAACAAAAGGACTACACGCCTACCTTATGTTACAGAAAAATAATGATAGATAAAGTTTGACCTTTTACAATAGAAGTTATTTTAAAACATGAAACATCAAAACAGCTAGCCAACTCAACTTTCAAAGCCTTTTGTCATACCCTTACGTCATAATGTATTGAACAGTCTCGAGACTCTTTCGCAGCATAGTCTAGATGCCTACTTTGGGCTCTTTTTAGAAAGAGTCAGTGAAAATAGAGGAGGAAATGGATACCAAGAGAGCTTCCCGAAATCAGATAAACGTTACAAGTTTTTACTCCGCTTCAATTTGAAATGGTTTAATTTAGCTTTATAACCTTATTTGAGTATAATGCGACCGGCAGCAGTAACATTGACTGACTTTTGTCTTGGGACCCAATTCTACATACAAACACACACAAAAGAACAACAACATCAACAAGCAAACAGCAACAACAAAAAAGCGGGTAGTAAACAAAAACCCACTACCATTCTTTGGATACATGTAGTAAACTTTTCATTAATGTGGTGGATCTTCAAAAACTCCGCGCTGTACTAAGGTACACCCAGCGTGTCAGTAGTGACGGTGTCAGCCAACGTTGCGTGTAGAGAAATACGCCGTGCGTGCTATACAACCATAGTCTATTTATCACCTGATCGTCTTTTTCTCCTTCTCCTCTCTCCATTAAATATAGGGCGACAGAATTCAATACGTATAAGTAACCTTTTTTTCATACAGTGTTTGAAGAAAATGGAGCAATGTTAGATTATCTAATGAAATCATAGTTAAAATATTTAACTACTAGGAAATAGGGACAGCGATAGATAGATAGATAGAGAGAGAGAGACAGAGAGAGAGAGAGAGAGAGAGAGAGAGAGAGAGAGAGAGAGAGAGAGAGAGAGAGAGAGAGAGAGAGGAGAGAGAGAGAGGGAGGGGGGGGGGAGGAGAAAGAGAATAGGACAGAGACAGCGGTACAGAATCTTGTCCTGTTATCTCTCTGCTTGTCATCCCTTATCAAAACAGTCGATACATGTACACTGCCCATCAAAATAAAAGTATTCACATAGCAATGTCAAAACTTATTACATTGTATTATCGTCTTGTTTTGAGATCGCTGTTGCTGTCTGTTCTAATTTTAGGAAGGTACACATTAATGGTGACATTCATTTCCAGTTGTGGTATGTCATCTTTGAGTCACCACTCGTTCCCTCTCGCCTTTTTGTGAAGTTAAGTGATTACACAGCTAGTTCACAATGTGTAAATTACATTATCTTTAGAATGTTTCCTCTTGTTTATGTCAGGGAAGGGAAAATGTCATCTTATTTTAGTACGCTGATAATAAAAGGTCGAGGTTCAATTATTACTTCAAAGAAGTTTCAATACAAAAACATTGTTCATTGTTGCATTTATCAGGTGGACTAGATCTAGATCTTGAGTCTCTGTAATTTACATTATTAATTGTAAATGACATTTTTTTTCTGTATCTGCCTCTTGGTAACAAAAAAAAAAAAGAACAACAATGTTGTTTATAACCATTTTTACACCGGTGAGGGAATTGGTTTGTGCTATGCAGTGGTCAAATTATGAAGGAAAAAAACAACAATCCAGCTGTTTTTAAACCAGTGGTGCGATGATAATTCGTGGTTGGATTTCGATTAAAAGGATAACGCATTCTCTCTCTCTCTGTCTCTCTGTCTCTCAGTCTGTCTGTCTCTCTCTCTTTCTCGCTCTCTCTCTGTCTCTCTTTCTCGCGCTCTCTCTCTTTCTCTCTCTCTCTCTCTCTCTCTCTCTCTCTCTCTCTCTCTCTCTCTCTCTCTCTCTCTCTCTCTCTCTGGGTTTAACGTCTCGTAATTCGCCCTAGGGGATCCTATTCGGCGAATACGTACAGCGTTTCAGTTGTTTGTTCCTTATATAATTGTAATATTCTGACGACAAACCCTTACCTACAACAAATTAGGACTTTGTAAGACGTGGCCAATTTCATCGCAGAATATGACTGTAATTTTAAGGGTTTCGAGAATAGCAAAGCCTCGCCTTTAATTATAGGAACCATCGGGAATACCATACAAGTATTACGCCACTGCTGCTTCGCTTGGAGTTTCTAACATTATCCTCTCAGCTGCTTTGTGGTACATGTAATAGTGATATTTTTTAAGGCGAAAAGCAAATCTATGCCCATTGATTATAGTACATGTAATGAATATATTCACGTATAGTGTCACTGTCTTTATCTCAGCTGCTTTGTGGTACATGTAATAGTGATATTTTTTAAGGCGAAAAGCAAATCTATGCCCATTGATTATAGTACATGTAATGAATATATTCACGTATAGTGTCACTATTGCTACTTTTTTGGTTTCTAACAGTATTCTTTCTCTTAAGCTCTCTAATGCTTTTTGGTGTATCAATGATTTAAATTGTTTGTTTGTTTTTCTTTTCCAGACGGGAGCTGGAGGAGAGAGGCACCCTAAACTCGGCCTATATCCGGTAAGTACTTTGGTTTGCTTTCACACTCGTTTTGTCATCTTTGGTCGAAGAAAGCGCTCGCCCTCCTCCCTCCTCTCTCTCTCCCTTTTTCTCCAGCCCCCCCTCGCTCTTTCTCTCTCTTTCTCCCTTTCTCACTCTCCCTACTCTCTACCTTTCTCGCTCCCTTTCCCGTTTCTCTCTCTCTCTTTCTCTCTCTCTCCCCTCTCTCGCTCCCCTCCCTCTCTCTGTCAGTCTGTGTCCAGACACCAATCTCTATCTCATTACACCATCTCCTCTGCCTCATATTTTATATAAAATTACAATGGATTAAATCAGCATAGGTTTTGAACATTACAGACTTATTCACTGAAGGAAATGAATTAAGGATTAAGGTGCATTAAGGGTCACAGTGAACTACACGAATATCCTTAACGCATTGTGGACATAAGATTGTTGTTATGCAGGCAAAGGGTACTTTGTAAGTATTGTCCCGTCCTAACTTGGCTTAAAATTAACACAAATCTATTGATCTATCGTGTTATCCTATTATGCGAGTGTTTTTTTTTTATTCCCGATACTTAAAACTGAGGCCTCGACGTACACGATATATTTCTGTATACCTATAGAATTTAAGATACACGTCACCTAGACAAAAACGCGATAGTGGAATTTTGATGTGCCTAAATCAGAGCTGCCAACCCAATCATTCATATAAAACTACTATGATTGGCAATATTGTATCATCATCATCATCATCATCATCACCATCATTAGCATTATCATCACCATCATCATAATCATCATCGTGTTGGCTTGTCCGCTGTGTCAGACGGAACCGCCTCCGTCTGAAAAGATTCACGCCTTGAGCTATCCCTCCTGTTTCGGGCTATCCCTCCTGTCTCGAGCTATCCCTCCTGTCTCGAGCTATCCCTCCTGTCTCGAGCTATCCCTCCTGTCTCGAGCTATCCCTCCTGTCTCGAGCTACCCCTCTGTCTCGAGCTATCCCTCCTGTCTCGCGCTATCCCCCCCTCTCGCGCCCTCGAGCTATCCCTCCTCCTGTCTCGAGCTATCCCTCCTCCTGTCTCGAGCTATCCCTCCTCCTGTCTCGAGCTATCCCTCCTCCTGTCTCGAGCTATCCCTCCTCCTGTCTCGAGCTATCCCTCCTCCTGTCTCGAGCTATCCCTCCTGTCTCGAGCTATCCCTCCTCCTGTCTCGAGCTATCCCTCCTGTCTTGGACTATCCCTCCTGTCTCGTGAGCCTTCTTGGTAGACGTCGCTGATGTCACTCACTCATCCTATTGTCGGTCTGCCCTTTCTTCTCTCTGCTTTGAATGTTACCTCCAGAATGTCTTTTGCTAAACCGAAGTGTCTCTTCAAATGCCTAAAGTATTTTGGGTTCCTCTCGTTAATGATACTGTAAAGCTAGTTTGGTTTAATTTTTAGTTCAACGAGTATGTCAGCGTGCGTTCCGCTTCGCTTGTGTGCTATTCACGATATTCTTGGCCAGAAGCACTTTAACCCAGTATAAAATCTGCAAAATGCGTGCAACTACATAATGTGAGACACATAAGGTGTATCAGCCATAAGTCGCTGATATCAGTTGTTAGCTATGGCCATCTAAACAAACTACTCGATATTGAGCCTTTCCATTTTCAAATAAAAATATTTACCTTCGGTTCTAAATATGAAAGAGCTATATTTTTTTTTCAATCTCTTTCAGTGCATTTTATGCGTAACTACTCACTATAAATAATTAATTCAAAAACTCTATAAATCCCGACTTGTGCCGGATTCAGCCTGTTTGCTTCAAATATATAATATACGGTTTTTCACGGAATGGTTGACCACATCACCCTCTCTGTCTTGTCTGTCTGTAGGTGTCCAGTTACCAATCTCTATCTCATTACTTAATCTCAAGACCCATGTACCTCAGGTTTTATATAAAATTACAATGGATAAAATCAGCAACGCTTCTGAACATTACGATCTTATTCACTGAAGGAAATGGATCCTGTCCGTGTATTAAAGGTCAAAGTGAACATGTATAACATTGACACATTTAAGACACAAGCGTGTTGTTATGCAGGCAATAGGTATTTCCGCCCGAACTTGGATTACAATTTAACACAAATCTATTTTGCGAGTGTGTTTTTTTTCCTGATACTTAAGACTGTGGTCTCGATGTACACGATGTATTTTGGTAGACCTAAAGAATTTAAGATATAAGTCACCCAGACAAAGACGCGTGAAATTTTGATGTGCCTGAATCATCACTGCCAACCCAACCATTCACTAAAATTACTATGATAGGCAAGATATTGGATCATCACCAACACCACCACCACCACCACCATCATCATCATCATCATCATCATCATCATCATCATCATCATCATCATCATCATCATCATCATCATCATCATCATCATAAATATGTGTTGAAAAACTCTAAATCCCGACTTGTCCCTAATTCAACCTGGTTGCTTCACATATATACGGTTTTTCACGGAAGGTTGGCAGGTCTGCTAAATGGGTTACATCTGTCAGCCGCAGGCCACAGGGACGTGCGGCACTCGATTGGGGTTCTTTTGAAAGTAAAAGGGGTCGATTTTAGAGCTAGGCGCTAGTACCACACCCACGGTGCTACTGGCTATAACCTAACACTGCCACGTCAGTCGGTGTCTGGTGGTCTGTAATGTAAAATAAAGAGACATGTTTGCGTGTGTGTGTATCGGGATAATTAAAACGGGTTGTTTTTCTTCACCTTATCCTTATAGCTTTCTTCTTCCACTGCACCTTAGTGAAAGTCTCTGATAAAGCTAAGCGCTACCACACCCACAGCTTTAAGTGGCAACGCGATTCGGTGCCGCTGCATCTTTAAGTCGAGGGTTCTAATCTCACCAAGGGCAATCATTGTTCGGCCATTTTCACGAAAAGCCTACATCTATTACTGGGGAAAATTAGCTAAAAATTACGAATCTACTTATAATTATTCCAGTGGTCTGCCTCTCCTAAATCTTAATTTCTAAGTCACACCCACAGCACTAATACTAACTACACACCGGCCATTCAAGCTGTGTCTCGTTGTCTATAATATTATGTGCTACATAGTTGCAGTCTTTGCGATTTTAACGAAGGACATATTGGCGTCTATTAAGCATGAGTTGTTGTTTTTTTTTTTAATTGCTCACTGCCTCCCAAAGTCTAGGATGTATCAATGAGTGGAGAGAGAGAGAGAGATTGTGTAGGGAGGGAGGGAGAAAGGAAGTTTTTGTATAAGGGGCTTGTGTAATAATAGTGTGTGCTAATATCTTGGTCCTCATCAATACCATACCTTCACTTTGTTGGGGGTTATCATTTTGTACCTTCATAAATCAATGTTTTAGATCGAAAAAGTTACGATCATGAAAACTAATATTTTTTTCTCATAAAACGAGAATTGATAGTTCTTGATAGTTTTTGAAATACTTTTACTTGAATTCCTGTGGAGAGTACTATCATGCTCATGGCAAACCAAAATAGACACATCGTTCTCGCTACGGGAATACTCCTAGCTCAGGGATGGTACATTGGTACATTGGTATCAGAGACTTTAGATTTAGTGAGACCCGTGGAAGGTGTAACGCAAACGAAGGGATGGGTTTTATATTGAGGTAATAATAATGTTAACGGTCACTGATACCTCGTGCTGTGTCGTTATCACAAATACTTGTACCATCATCGGTTTCGTCGTTAAGATGGGTATTGATCTATGTGCATAGATTTTGCCCACTACCAACGCAATTTTTTATGATCCATCCATAATAACCACTGTTTTCTGTCTGTCTGTCTGTCTGTCTCTCTCTCTCTCTCTCTCTCTCTCTCTCTCTCTCAAGGCTTATCTTATCGTATCTTATCTATTATTTTCTTTATGTATTTGTCTCCGTTTTCTCTAAGTGCGCCGTCATCGCAACGCTTCTAATCTCTCTTTCTCTTTCTCTCTCTGATCCCCTCTCTTTCTCTCCCTTTACACACATACTCGCCTCTTAACTATCCTGACGCTCTAACTGATTGATCGCGTTGTTCTGATGTATCGATTAGGCCGCCCTTTGTCAGCTCCTCCTAGTCTGCTGGTGACAGGCCTATTTAGTACTCAATAATAGTGAGACACCCTAATCCCACGTAAGCTTACTACCGTGATCGCGTTGGGCTAGGTGAAAGTGTGCGCTGCAGGTGGCACTGGTACTGAAGATTTCTGGTAGACTTTTCTTTTAGTCTAACTGATAGTGATGACTAACGTATGGTGTCAGTTCAATGTGACCGGCTCAGACAGGAATCATGGTATCCGCGAACTGTCTCGTGGGTGGCTGCACATTCTTGGGGCTCGTCCACAATATAGCCTATATAGTTGGGCTTTAAACCAACTCAACTACAACTGATGCCCGTCACTATTTCATTTTGACTGCAGCCACTCAGAGACAGTTCAGGTATACCATGAGTCCTGACTCAGTTGGTGCTGATAGTGAAGACTCCCTCTTGCTGGTTGGTCGTTTTCAGTATAAACATGTGTGATCGGCTCAGACGCAAATCTCTCCCGTATCCCCGCTCACGTAAAATGGTCAGACATCAGTCTAAGGACCCGTCCGCTATATAACTTAGTTGCCTTTGGTGAACGTAAAGATAGCAGTAACCTAACTAGCTTACTGTAAAAGGTACTTGACGTAATTAACGTTTACGCTTGGATCATGGACTTCACTCAGTTTGTTCAGGGTATCGGACCCCAATTGGCAATGGTCAATTGGCCAATGTCGCCGTTTGAAGATTGGTCGCAAATTATTTTTATGAGGGCCTTAGACCTTGCCGAGAGAGATAATGGATTTCTGATAGGGTAAAAGGGATCCACTCATCTTATATTGAAGCCACTCAAAATGATGTGTCCTGTTTTCTCTGTTTCTCTTTACCTGTTTTTCTTTTTCGTTTTTTACATATTTTTTTTCCTGAAGCATCATTTTGTGATCCATGGAACTGCATGAACAATGGGCGAATTTTAACATTTGTTATGTCCATCTAAAATCACTCTATACCGAAACTTCTCCGGCATGAAGGTATCGGTGAACACTAATCAATATTCCCAATGCATGGTGTCGATTAAATGCGTACATAGTTACTATTCAAGGTGATTTACGCGAAAAAGTACTCACTCACGGCAAGACTGCCCCTATTGGTGGAAGCAGTTGCTTGCTTTTATCCTGATTCACATGTACTTTCGGAATCAATTACCTGAATTAAGTTTCAGAAAAGGTGATCGCGGTAGGTTTGCTTGATAAATGGAGTCTATTGTTCTCCATAATGCGGGTATTAGGGAACTTCCTTTGGTATATGGTAGATGGACCTCACTGCTGTCTCTTCCCCTTTAGGCTTAGGTTCCGATTTAATTTTCCAGCTCTTTTTGCCCCGTGGAGATTATTGGTTTTGTATAAAACCCGGTGTCATCTAATACTATATATTCAATTATTAACTAGTGTCAAAGTCATGCGGTTTCTTTTGATAACTTCATGCATGGGATAAGTAGTTCCTCGTGATATATAGCGTTTGAAATCGTAACGGCTGTAACATAACTATTGCATCAAGCAAAAAATGAGTCGTTATGAACTCATCGGCATTAGATCTATACTAGTGTGAATATGCTTGCATATATTGCAGAAAACACATTTTAAAATGATTTAGACCATGCTTCAAATTTGAGAAAAAAAATCCATCGTCACTGTATAGCCTATGTCACGCTCCTTATGTAACCCGGGGTACTTCGAAAAGAAGCCTTCTACTCTACCTTGGGGCTATAATATAGCGGTGGTCTTGGGGCGGAACATCGGCTTCCGATGCAAAAGGTCGGTGGTTCGAGCCCTGGCGATTTCGCTCTCTACTGGTTGGGACGGTGTCAGTGTAATGTGAGTGGATGAGGCAGAAGACATGGTATCCCCGCCCTGTGTCGTGTGTGGGAGCATGTAAAATAGTCAGACGTCAGTCTTGAGACCCGTCCACAATATAGCCTCTATGGCGCTAATGTTGGGCGTTAAACCAACTTAACAATTCTCCTGTTTGAGGCGCTTGGTGGCTTAGTCAATTAACGCTGCTCGTTCAGCCTAAAGCATTTTTGGAATGCTATTTCTGATTTTTGTTCTTTTTTCATTGTCATAATTATGTATTGCCATCTGGTCCTATTCAGAATTTTCCCGAAACGTAATGGAATCTGAACCATCTCTGTCGCCATCACACTGCGAATGGAGACTGGCAATATTGTAAGAAACGTTTTTTTTTTTTGTATCTGTGTCTCTGTGAAAAGTAAGGATTATAGCGTTATCAGGTGTGATATTTTTGTTGTTTTATTTATTTGTACTATCATATTGACACATTTTTTAAATACGTGTTATAAGATATAAGTATACGTGTACATTCTTTTCGCGTCGTTATCACCTCAGGTGTCTTTTCCCATCCTAGGATATCTCAATTACAGAGATGACCCACTTTTCCACATCATAATGCAATGTGAACAGGTATCATTGCCATTGTGAGAAACACAACATGCACAGACATTAGTTTAACAGTGCATAATTATGATATCTCCAGTCTCTCTCCCTCTCTCTCATTCTAATCATGTCTCTGTCTCTCCCCCCCTCTCTCGCTCATTCTAATCTCATGTCTCTGTCTCTGCCCCTCTCTCTCTATTTCTCTCTCTCTCCCTCTCTCCCCCTTTCCGCGTGTTCTTGTTTTTATTGTTTTCACCATTATCATCATCATCAT
Source organism: Elysia chlorotica (assembly GCA_003991915.1). Lineage (NCBI taxonomy): Eukaryota > Metazoa > Mollusca > Gastropoda > Plakobranchidae > Elysia > Elysia chlorotica. The sequence goes on from RQTK01001299.1 coordinate 74,239, forward strand.
TCTTCTTCTTCTTCTTCTTCTTCTTCTTCTTCTTCTTCTTCTTCTTCTTCTTCTTCTTCTTCTTCTTCTTCTTCCTCATCTTCTTCTTCCCTTTCTTGTTTTTGTAGTTGTTGTTGCTACTGCTGTTATTGTTGCTGTCGACATCGTTGGTGTTGTTATTTTGTCATTGTTTGTACTTTTGCAGTACGCTTACTTTTTAAATTTTTTTTATGCTCGGCCTCCTTTGAAACAAACTGCCACATTTATGGTTGGAGCTACTTATGAGTCGGCCTTACTAGTTTCTGATAATGACGTTACAAAACAAACAAAAGAGAAAACCGCCCGTTTGTTTCTTGTGTTCCCTCTCTAGCTTCAATCAATAATTTTTTCTCGGGCTATAGTATAAATCTTAATCTGCACTCTATAAACTTTCGTATGTAACGCTTCTCCTCGTTATTTTGGGTACAGCGCTGGAGATTTGTAACAGCTTTTCCTATCAAGACTTGGCAGACTGAAGCAAATTCAACAGATCAATGCCAGTTGAATTGCTCCACTCATATTTTTTATCGCCATACTGACCATGCCAACATAAATAGATTGTAAAAAGACAGGGCATTGATTCGAAAGTGGCAATGATGGAGATGATGATGGTGGTGATAGTTATAAAGATATAGTAATAATAATAACAGTAAATGAAACACATCTATATTGAATCATCCTAGTGAAACAAGCATTGTGTGAAGGAAGTTTGGGGGGGGGGGGGGGCCCTGAGAGGTAGAACATCGGCTTCCGACGTGAAACGTCCATGGTTCGAGCCTACTACTTCGGTAGTTCCTACTGGTTGGGCGTGTGTCAGTTTAATGTCACCCGCTGAGACAGGTGTCGTGATATCCCCGCACTGTCTCGAATTTGGCAGCACATGGAATTGTCAGACATCAGTCTTGGGACCACAATATAGTCTATATAGTGCATAAAAAGACGTAAAAACCAACTTAACTACAACGCAACTACAGTGTGAAGGAAGTCAAATTATTATGACACAGTTAAAAGGAGTGTTGTTTGTTAGCCTGTTAAGGGCAGAATGTGTCTACCTAACATGATGACTGATGAGAACCCAGCCAAAAGTTAGACTAAGGGAAAGTCAAATCATGACAGCGCCTCCTTTAATAAATAACACCATTAAATCATTTTTTATTTTTCTATAAACGGTTTGCATCCGTTTCCGGTAGTGTTGGAATGATACTAGAATGAAAAAAAAGAAGTTCCCATGAAAGTGGGTGGCATCAATAGACGCTGAAGTATGCGGTCGCAATGATATTGGTCGCGCTTCAAAGAACATCTATACGTGTATTGAAACACCTTTTCGTCTTTTCGGGTGTGCTGGTCTGATTAGATATTAGATACATGTACATGTATACTAATCTCCTATTTGTATGAATATGATCGATTGAATCCTCATTAAATATGGGAAAGGTGTGGTCGTTGACTGCGGTTTTTCAAGAACCACTTGAATTCAAGATATCTAGTCAAAACATAGTTTTAGTGTTGTTACGATAAGACCCTTCATAGATTATATTTATAGCGAGAGAGCTATTGACTGAGTTTTGTGCACTGTCAGATATATATAGAGAGAAAGAAATAGAGAGAGTTAGAGGGAGAGAGGAGAGAATGTGCGTGAGAGAAAGAGAGAGAAGGAGAGAGAGAAGGAGAGAGAGAGAGAGAGAGAGAGAGAGAGAGAGAGAGAGAGAGAGTATATAACAGAGCCAGACATACAGCAGGTAAAATGTATGAATAAAAAACGAACTCAGCTCAAGGAATCTTCAGAAATTATTGATCGATAAAACTCTTATTACATACACTCCATACGCTAACATTTCCTCTGATAATCTACGTTTATGTTATTTTCACTTGGAGAGAGAAAACGTTGCTTGAGTTATAAAGGAAAGAAAGAAAAAAAGAAGCAATTTTCTGTGTTTATTGTTATTTTTAGCCATAGCATCGGGCTCGCAACCCGCAGGGCGGCATTCATAGAGCTGCCAATCCGGCCACCTCATAAATATTGTACACATTAATTTTAATAGAGAAAATATAATATACAAGTTGTAATAGACCAATGCACGTTTTTGTCGTAATGTTTGTAGGTCTAGTAGCTCTGAATGTATGAGCAGAGACGCCCAACGTTCAGATGCCAATCCGGCGACCTTATAAATATTGTACAAATTTAAGAAAGAAAATATAATATACAAGTTTATACTAGTCTAATGCGCGTTTTTGCCGTAATGTTTGTAGATCTAGTAGCTCTAAATACATAAGCAGAGACGCCCAACGTTCAGACGACCCAATACTACATGTATCTAGATTTAACTGTCTTCTGACCTATTTCTCCCACTTGATCGCGCTAAATTAATGGTCTTCACTGGTTTCTTTAGTAGGTCTGTATAATCTGGATTCCTCTGGGCTGAAAGGAAAAGAGGGGACTGCAGAACAGACTGAGAATGTTTCTGCTCCGATAGTTTTGTTGTTTCTTTGTTTCCGGAACTCTTTGTCCGGAACACAGTAACCCAAATCTGGAGATTAATTTACACTGATGTGACAAATACTGCTCTTATCTACGTAACATTATTGAGATGTACAAAATGTATTGAGCGTGGTTTTGCTTTTGTTTTTGTTGTTAATTGTTATTGCTGTTATTGCTGATGTTTTTTTTTAAATTGGATTATTTATATTTTTTTCAATGATCATCCTCATTATCATCTTCATCATCATCACCATCACCATTGTTGTTTTCGTTATTGTTGTTATTGTCAATTTTCATATTGTAGTTTGTTACATTAAATCATACATTTCACATGTAAAACTTCGTACCATTCGGACATGGCAAACTAGAATTTAATCATTATTTTTTTTATTTCATTGCCGCGTTAGATACATTATAAACTCTTTATAAACCATAATTATTGTGACTTATCCAAAGTAATCAGAGTTCAATGTGATTGCTTTGTTGTGTTTTTTTTCGTTTTTTTTGTTATTGGTTATGCTTTTACAGTTGTTGTCAATTTGAATGTTGTAGTTTGTGTCACCTTAAATCAGAAATTTCATATGTAAAACTTCGTACCATTCGGATATGGCAAACTAGGACCTAATGTACTCATTGTATTTTATTGTCGCGTTAGATACATTATGAACTCTTCTAAACCGTCATTGTTGTGACTTATCTAAAGTAATCAGAGTACACTGTGATTGTTAACATGATCACCAAATATCTTTTTTCTTTTCTTTTTTTTTGTTATTGGTTATGCTTTTATATTGACCGAAGTTACATAACTGCTGGAGGAGTCCCTTGGACTCCAAGTTCTCTTTTTATTTTAAAGGATCAGGATTATCTTGCCTAATCAAATCATTCCGAAGCATGCCACAGCCTCAGGGGTTTTTTACAATCGAGGAAACAAATCTCTGCCTTCGCTCTCTCGCTCTCTCTCTCTCTCTCTCTCTCTCTCTCTCTCTCTCTCTTTCTCTCTCTCTCTCTCTGTCATGTGTCTCTCTCCACCCCCTCTCTCCCCCATTTTTTAAACTGTTCTTGATTCAGAAATCATTTCACACTTGGTATTACTGCTATATTGTGTACTAGTAGCGATAAAACAAAGCCCAAGCATCATGTTGTGGAACACGATCTTCAATCAATATTGATGTCTCGTGACCAGCCTGATCGAATCTGGCCCTCATCATTGCGGCTTTAAACAGCGTTGTGGCACCCGCTCTACCGGGGTAGACAGGCTTCTTAAGGAACTGTTTAGCCTGAGGCACCGATCTTTCTTATAACACGATTTAGTGGCGCATTGCTCTAGAGAGAATTCGGGTTTCTTTGTTGTACAATGTAGATATGGTGGGTAGTTCCTTGTTTTTAAGGAATTTCATAAGCGGTAAGAGTGGTTTTAGGGTGTCAAGCGACTGAGTTGATGTGACAAAATCGTAATGTTTTAGAGTTGGTGAGGCTTAGAGAGCAGGGCGGAAGAAGAAGAAGAAGAAGAAGAAGAAGAAGAAGAAGAAGAAGAAGAAGAAGAAGAAGAAGAAGAAGAAGAAGAGGAGGAGGAGAAAGAGGAGGAGGAGGAGAAGAAGAAGAAGAAGAAGAAGAAGAAGAAGAAGAAGAAGAAGAAGAAGAAGAAGAAGAAGAAGAAGAGAAGAAGAAGGAGAAGGAGGAGAAGGAGGAGAAGGAGAAGGAGAAGGATGAGAAGGAAAGGAGGAGAAGGAGATGGAGGAGGAGGAGATGAGGAATGAGGAGAAGAGATGAAGGAAGCGCAGGAGGGAAGGATAGCATGAGGGAGAAAGAGCTGAGGGGGAAGAGGAGGAGGGAGGAGCAGGAGCGATGAGTAGGAGAAGAAGGAGGAGGAGGAGGGAGGAGGAGGAGGAGGAGGAGGAGGAGGAGGAGGAGGAGGAGATGAAACAACAGTAGATGATGATGATGATGATGATGATGATGATGATGATGATGATGATGATGATGATGATGATGATGATGATGAAGGAGAAAAAGAAAAAAAGAAGAAAAAGAGGAAGAGAAAGAAGTAGAAGAAGAAGAAGAAGAAGAAGAAGAAGTAGTACTGGTAGTGATAGTGCTGAGCTCTACCAGGGTTGACAGGTTTCTCAAGGAACTGTTTAGCCCGAGGCACCGATCTTTCTTACAAGATTAAGTGGCGCATTGCTTCAGGCTGAGAGAGCAATTGGTTTTCTTTGTAGCAGCGATGATGGGGGATGGTTTCTCGTATTTTTCAATGAATTTCATGAGCGGTAAGATTGGATTTTAGAGTGTCAAGTGACTGAGCAGAGATGTCATCCTTGTAAAGTCGTCGGACTGGGTTAGTGAGGGAGGAAAAAGAAGAAGAGGGGGATGAACCCCTTAGATTCGTTTTGAAGGTAGACTTTGTGTAGTGGTAGTTGGAAATGAATGGAACAGGGAATATTCTTATGAATATGATTGTTTGAGAGAGAGAGAGAGAGAGAGAGAGAGAGAGAGAGAGAGAGAGAGAGAGAGAGAGAGAGAGAGAGAGAGAGAGAGAGAGTAGTGACTGTCGATAGAGCGCGGATTTTTTAACCGGAATGACGCTGGTTCGATTCCCGATTGGGCCGCCCTTCACCCTTCTGGTTGTGTCACAGTCAGTATAATCATGTGACCCGGTTTATCAGAATTTCTTGTACCCCCGCTTTGTGTTTGTGTGGCGGCACGTAGATATTTGCCTTGGCATACGTCCGCGAGATAAACGGCGTTGCTGCTGGCATAAAAAAAATCTTACTTACAAGCAACAGCAGCAGAAGTAAGAACACAATTGATGTTTAATCTAATACATTTTGCTTATTTCAACACACCTATAGAAGAAGAAGACACATACATCTTGCAATGAGAAAAAAAAATTTTGCTTGTTATAAATTACCTATTGCTAAACAATTTGGACAGGAAACACGTAGCTATAAAATGATTCATAAATTTTAACATCCTGTACTGTGTGACGATGTTTTTTTTTTTTTTGCGTTAAAACATTCACGATTCATGTTTTCACAGAATTCTAGTGTCAAAAGTTTTAACGTTTTTATTTCTATTACTGTGCCAGTGCAGTATATGAGTACCGATTCCTATGGGATCCTGAACATAATCAATACTCTCCCCAACATGATCAATATAGTAGTAAGTGCCAAGACTTTCACACAGGAGAAAGACGCGTGCCTCTCGCTGCTTACTAGCTTCGCATTGAAAGCACTTCCGCCAGCAGAGTGAATAGCGTCTAGTCTGCTTGCCCAAAGGATGATCGTTAGCCGAGGCTGTCTTGATGAACCTTGATGAAGACTTGAAGATCAAGCTGCCAATCGTGCAAACAAGATCCCCCTTTTATTGCTTTGTCGAGAAAATACTGTAGTTAGCTGTACTGTTAGGGTCTGTTTAAGTCTTAGAAAATGGACCTTTTCTTTACCCTTCAGAGTGATTTAATGACGGGAAAAAATTTTTTTTCGTAACAGGATAAGTAACTTATTTTGGTTTTTTTTTTACTTAGAATTTGATACCGTTTTTTAAAGGAGAAATCTTTTTTTTTCAATGAATAAGAAGGAGAGGAAGACAGAAAACACGACCGCTGTGTAAGGGTAAAACGACTTGGAAAAGTCCTCTGACTTCTAAGTTTCATAGTGAGGGATTTTAAGAAAACAGCTGTTTGAGTGGTTGTAGAGGTGTTCCCCCGGCCTGAGAGAGAGAGAGAGAGAGAGAGAGAGAGAGAGAGACCCTCTCTCTCTTGTTTCACGAACACACACACAATGAAAAAAGTACTTTTTTTCTCGTCTCTTCCGGCTGCACCTGGGACCAGTTTCCGCTTCGTTCAGGCAGGTTTTGGTGGTGGTGGTGCCAGTACTAACAGTAATGACAGTAATTCACCACGGAACGTCAGTTCTCCATTGCATTGGGTGCACGGGGTGCACACAGGCGGTCTAGTAAAACGGATGTGATCGGCTGAGCCAGGCCATGAGTCATGCTATCCCCACACTTTCTCCATGTGGCAAAATGTAAAATGTGTAAGTCTTTAGCCTTGGGACTCGTCCACAATATAGCCTATATAGTGCTGGCGTTGGAAGCTTAGCAGCAAACTAAATCCATCCCGGCCCCCACCCATTCACACACTCATACAGACACAAAACTACCACAGTAACTACTCCGGCTGCACCTGGGATCAATTTCATTTTCGATCAGGCTGGTGTTTTTTGTGTTGGTGCCAGTACAAACTAACCAGTAATGACCAGTATTTCACGATGGAATGCTGCATGCACCATGCACACTTAACGGTCAGGAATGAGGTGACCGACCCCCATCAGGCAGCACGCAGTGAGCAGGGCGGGTAAACACTAAACAGACCGCTGTTTGTCCCTCAGCCTCTTGTGGCATGCTGGCCGCCTGGCTGCCTGGTCAAGCTCTGCCCCACACCGAGTGCGATAGTTTTGTAGGTTGCTACAGTGTATAATTATTAATATGGGTTAACCACATAGAGTTTTATCAATAGCACTCTGTAGGGTTAATGAATACTCTGTACCATTGACTTATTTCCCAGAAGGGCTAATAGCCCAAATCGTTCACACCCGCTCTCTGTCTTTCTGCCTCTTCCCCCCCTTCCCCCCCCTTTCCTTTTCTCTTTCCCCCTCCTTCTTACTCCTCTTTTTTTCTTCTTTCTTGTCATACCCTCCGCTCTCTATTTCCCTTTCACCTCTTTCTCGTTCCTCTCCCCGCCTCCCTCCCATGTCTCTACATCTCATACTCTATAATAGCGAGGGAGAAAGTTCTCTCCATCTCTCCGGGCTTAACGTCTCCTAGGTTCCCCTGGAGGATCCTATGCGGGCCTCCTAATCTGGATACCAACTCTACCACTTGAGCCAGTTCGTCCCCTTCATCATGTATCTCTTATCTCTGTGTGTTTCCTTTTATATCAAGCTGACTTAAGACACAACACAGTTATATTTGGCTTTAAATTGGCTTAAAAAAATATTAATGGTGAAATTGTGTTTGAAAAAAGCCCCCGAGAAGTCAATCTTTGCAAGTGGAAATTGAACATCGCCCTGGAACACTAATAGGAAATGGGGTTTTTTTTATGTTGGACTTGATCTTAAAAGCCCTTGACAATGATCCCGCCTCTATCTTCACCAGTTCAGTTAACCCCGTTTGACGCTTGGCACCCCAAACCCTATTTCAGAGACATTGGCCTGGGCACTGAGTGTGTTAACGTTATTTTAGCTGGTTATAGGTTAGAGCTCTGTCCCTGCTAACGTTGAGCCACCCCCGAGGAAAAAAAATTGCGGCAAGAGTACGTTTATACAAACCACTGGTATCTTCGTCTTCAATGTTGAGATATTCTTTACTTTCTACTTTTATGTTTTTGTTTGCGTGTTCATCTTCTAATCTGTTTATACAAGCCACTGAAATCTGTGCCACTCTGTTGACATATTCTGTATTTTATGATTTGAATAAGATTAATATTTTTCTAACTTATTCATCCGATTAGGCTTATATCATAACAACCTCTTTGCATCTATTTAGAAAGCCAAAAACATTGTCTGCCTGTTATTTCTATGACTCAAAAAGTTGAGTTCAAGTCATTATTCGACATGTCACCGATCTTGAATCCAATTACCTACATTGCTGGGACGAAGGATTATATAAGACAATATTTTGTGTCAACGGTGGAGCTGTAGAGTGTGTGCCCTCTAATCGGGAAGTCCCTGGTTCGATCACTGTTATTGTTCCCTATTGACATAGCCGTTCGTGCTGACGTGTCGTAAAATCCAACTCACTCACAGTGTCCTTCCTGGCTCTAAGTGGCGCAGGTCCGCAGTATAAAATTTAGTTGATGCAAACGTTGGACGTTTATCACAAAGAAATAATATCGAGGAAAAAACAACATACGCTTTGTTTTCTTTAATCTGTACAATGGTACTAATTGTATGGCCTGTCAATGAGTGAATCCAAGGTGTTAGCCTGTCATCGGCAGCCTCAACTGTTTGATGATCTTCTTCACTTTTTTTATAATAAAAGGGCAGCGAAGGATGACCTGCCATCTAACATCTAGTACACGCTGGTAATACCCAGATTTGCCACTTATGTATATTGGATTTTGTTCGTCCATGTCTTGTTCGCAGTGTTCTTTTTTCTGGTTTTTTAAGTGTGGAATAGGTCTTGGTGGATATTTAACTAGTCTACCTGTTTTATTAATTTGTCCAAAGCTGTATCGTAAAATGTCTCGTTTTCTCCCCAGTGACAGCGGTGGCCCCGGCGGTGACGGTATGATGCAGGACTACATGCAGGAAGACCCCTACTCCGGACACCACAGATTCTCCCCCCACCACGACCCATACTACAGCAACAACGGCGGCGGCGGCGGCGACCCCAGCTACAACAACGTCTCCTACGATGATCAGGGCGACCAGTACATCCATGACGACAGACCTGTAAGTTAGCTATTAAGAATAATGATTGTGATAATAATAATAATAATAATAATAATAATAATAATAATAATAATAATAATAAAAATAATAATAATAACAATAACAATAACAATAAC
>RQTK01001299.1:83331-117875 GCA_003991915.1 Elysia chlorotica
TAATAATAATAATAATAATAATAATAATAATAATAATAATAATAATAATAATAATAAACTTATATATATTGTGCTCTAGCCCAAACAGACTTAAGCTCACAGCTAGCAAGTGGTTATTCATTCCTTTTCATGTCTTTGTTGTTGTTGTTTTGTTTTTTTTTGTGTGTTTTTTTATAGAGAGTTTAATCCTGATAATCTTGCATGGCATCTTAACTGATTTGATGTAAGCTCAAAATTTAAAAAAAAGCATTTTTTCCACATGTGTTTAAGTAAATCTATATATTGAAAACGTCTGTTTGGCTCCTGATAAGGTTCTGCAAAGGATTCTCATTGAGTCATAAAAAGACACCTTTAAGCGCCCTTTCTAGTTCTATATGCTTAATACCTTTCCTTTTGTTGTCTTTTCATTCTTTGCTCACTGAAGATGCAAATTCTTTCGAACCTACCTAATAGAGATGAAAAGTAATTTACACGGCAGTAGCCCACTCTTTTCATTCTTTTCTCACTAGAGTTGAAAAGTTATTCAAACCTACCTGTTCTCATTCTGTTCTCACTACAGATGAAAAGTTAATTACACCTCGGTAGTAGCCCACTCTTTTCATTCTTTTCTCACTAGAGATGCAATGGTATTCAGACGCACCTCTTTTCATTCTTTGCCTATTACAGATGAAAAGTTATTCAGAGCTCCCTAACGGCGGACCCTACAGCAGCAACAGCAACCTTCACCCCGACGACGTCATGCTCCAGCACCAGCAGCAGCTGCGGATGTCTCCACAACCCGGCAGGTCTCAAACTCCGTCTGACTATGCTGCGCCCCCTGGTGGCAGCGACTATGGAGGAGGAGGGGGGAGGGTTGCCTATGACGACAGGGGGGCTTCCCCGTACCAGTTTTACGAGGACCAGGGTCCGCCACAGCTGCAGGGGCAGGGGGTGTATGGTGAAAACTACCCGGACAGTAGGCACAACATGTCGGGGGGATACGTTGGGGAGGATAGGTACGGGGACCCGGAAATGTATGGGAATGAAGGGGACTATTATGATAGGGGTCCCCCTTTCGAAGACCCCCCTGGCCACATGGACTTCCCTCCCTCCTCGCAACCTCCATACGAGTACCCTGATGGCGTCTTGCATGATGATGGCTATGGGCAAAGGTTAGCTAGCTAGTTTCACTAGACAGAGGATTCTTGTGGTAAAAACCAACAAACATGTCGATTTTTTGGAAAGACCTCTTTCATTAATCATTACACAATCATTTGTATTCAAAGGTGCAATTTTTATCGTTAAAATATATTTTAAAGTCTTGCACATCATATTAATGAATATTTAGCCAAGAAAAAAAGCAAATACCAAACTGAGTTATAAATTGATTCATTAGGGTGAAAAATGTGCATATTTACATTTTTAACAGACAAATGCATTTTGAAACATAAAAAGCAATCATATCAGTCAATTGGTCAGTCATAGTTCCTTCTCTGTCCAGAGGTTGGATCTTTCTCATTCAAGGACATTCTCGCACATATGAAAACAATAGGCAGATTACCACAACTTTCCTCGAGAGCTTTTAAATTACTAACCTAAGAACCCCACAGAAAAAACAGCTCAAAGTCAAATGAAAGTGTCTTTATTAAATAAAATAATAAACTGATTTAGAAATATGGTAATTTAAATAACTTTCTCTCTCAAAAAAAAAAAAGTAACAAGAACAAAAATATATGTCACTGTATACATTTTCTTTACAGTAACAAAATATGAAGCCTACTCTTTTAAAATCCTTTTACGAGCTGTTTTTTTTGTGGGTTTTTTTTAATGTTAAGTTCCTTGGTAATGTTATTACACCAAGGATTTATGGAATATTACATCCCAAATATTTTGTTTTACAACGGGAATATTATATATTTCTCTATTTGCCTGTTTGTTGTGTTTTGTCTTATATTGTCGTGTTTGTTTTTGAACGTTTACCAGTGTTCCTTCAGCCACCAGCCTGATTTTTAAAACTTCTTCCAGTTGACAATTTTGTGATATCTGCTTGATGAGCATCTTTTTCACTCATACACCATGGGTCTCTTGAAGGAAGATTTTAAAGTTGAGAAAGGTTTTTGAAGAAAAATGATATTGTGTATGATGAGGTTTTTGTGTTGATGATTTGATCACTAAGTCATTTTTTTTTTTTGGTCCTTTATAGATACATTGTCTCAATATTGGTTTCTTATCCAATTCCTTCAAGTCCCCCCTATCTTTTTTAATGCAAACGGAGTAAGCAGTGCAATTTTCTGCTTTTGATTGATTCTCTAGGCTGTCACATCTGAAAGGCAAAGTCACAAAATTGTTTTTTGAAAATTGCAGTAAGAGTCAAAAGGAGCAAATCCATTTAACATTCATATCACACTGGACACCTTCCATATTCAAACAATATAAAAAACCTGTTGATCTTTAATGATATCTATAAAACATCTAAATATAGTGAGCACACAGTAAGAAGCGTTCACATTGCCGTTGTATATACTGGAAAAAAAATGTATGTTCCTATACATTTTCAACAGAATAAAGTCAGATCTAACCAGGGAGAGCTTGTGTGCATCTCTTTGTACCAGAAATCAACTTTTGCAGTTTGTTTCCCAAGCAGGAAAAGGCTTCCTGCGTTTGTGTTTACCTACACTAAGATTCCTCTATACTACCACTGCTTATATAGTAGTTTGTACATGTAGCTTGATCATGACTGTGTCCCTTAAGTCTCACAGTTTCATAAGGGGATTAAGCAACTTTGTATAGGTTTGTACTGTTTTTGTAATTTTTGTAGTTTCAATTTTTGTTTTTGTGTGTTGTTCATATTTTTTTTTTACTGTGAAAAAAAAAAATGAATGTGAGTCTACTGTCCTGCAAATGTAACAAGTACTGCTGTTGTAACCAATAATGTTGTGTTGCACAAAAAATTGTGGTGACTGGTCTGTTTTGCATAAAATGTCAGTTCCTTAGAGCTGTTCATTAAAGAAAGAGAGAAGAAAAAGAGTAACACTATCTTCATGATTTTAATGTTTTATCCTCCTTGAAGAAAAGTGAACAGAACCTTTTAAGAAGGGTTTTAAACAGATAAGAAAAAAATAATTATCTTTTCAATCTGAGATAAGTGAGCAAAAAAACAACTTTTCAGCAACTTTTCTACAGGGATTTAGTGAGATAGTATGCGCATTAAACTTTTATTCTATTCTGTCCCATATGTAAATTGCCATAAATTTAACAAAATCGAAGTTCTACATCATCAGTATCTTTTTTTTTTTTACTCTTTGAAAATCTCATATTATTATTATTATTATTATTATTATTATTATTATTATCATTATATTATTGTTATTGTTATTGTTGTTGTCGTCGTCGTTGTTGTTGTCATCGTTGTTGTTGTTGCTGTTGTTGTTGTTGTAACTACTTTTTTTTTCTTTTCTCGCTTCAACTCATGTACACTCCTATCAAATTGAAATACCTATCCCTATTTTATTGATACCTTTTAGTCATTGCTTGCCTACTCTCAGAGCTTCAGAGGATTCTGATTGTATACAAGTTGTAAAAACACAACCTTAAAAAAATGCAGACAATAGTTAATTAATACAAAATTTCTAGACAATAGATATCAGTTGCTTCCTTCTGCTCTTTTCCATAATTGACAATATTTTTTTTTTCCTCTTAAAGGCAGGATCTATGAACTGAAATCAGTATTTCTGTTCTTTTTATTATTTTGTTTTTTGTTTTTTTTGCTAAGCTAAGAGGTAAAATACAAAGATAATGACATTTATTATGACCAGTTGAGAGAAGCGTGAAATATATTGAAAATGTGTTTTCAATCTACTGTCTCTTTGATTACTTCTTTTAACATCTTTGCCTAATGGTGCTTCAATATTAAGCTTGCCTTTGTTTGAAAAACTTTTCTTCCTTGATTTTTTTCCAAATACAGCAAGACTGATTATTTTGATTTGTCTAATTTTGTAAATTTGCAAATTCTTTTCCATCCACTCAGCAAATTTAAAATAAAATGTGTAATTGTATGTCTAAAAAAACAATTATTGCAGCTTGATTCTTCTTTGGTTATAGTAATGGGATGAAGATAAATGGTTTTAATTTATAATTTTGTTACGTACAAAATAAAAACTTAGCTTTAGGAACAAGTTGCAATAATTTTAGCTGCCTTTTTAAAATAAAGAATAGATAAAAAAATCGGTTCTGTGAGATGCTGCATATTTCCATTTCATAAATTGTGATTGAATTTAACAACAAGACAAAAAACTGTGTTGTCCATCGAAAAAGCTTCATAAATTTAACTCACTTTCGATTTTTTTCTTAGCAATTACCTTCTGCTTGCTTCCTTGAAAAAATGCTCTTAAAATAAGAATTTGAAATTGTCTTACTTTGCTATTTTCCCTTTGTTGCTAGCCTAAAATCTTTACATATATTTTTATTTTTATTTTTACTGATTATGGAATTTTAAAATAACTATTTACCCATCTATTAAAAAAAACAACAACTTCAACCCTAGCCTTCATCATGAGTTTTATACAATTATAGTATACGGTATGGTTTTGAAATCTCGATATTGAAGTTGCAATACCAAAAGCTAGCTCTTGGTACTGTAAGTCCTTATTTTATAGCTTTCCTCTTATCTTTTCATACTTTGATACAAAATGATGTTTATGAAATTTATCACAATTGACATTTGGGATAGTCTGGTCCATATAATTTGCAGCAAGTACTGAAATTGGCATGAACATAAAGCCTTTCCGATGATTTCAATCCACACATCTCTTGTATCAGTCTATCAGGATTGTATACAATGATACTAATCCTAGGCGTTATGCTGTTTCCCATAATGGCACTTATAAGCTTTGATGAACATTTATGTTCCCTTTTTCTTAAGTTTTAATTATTCATGCTGTAATGATAACTCTAGTACATCTTAGACCACTTTTAGGAAATAGATCACTGGTTAATTCTTTCTCTTTTCCTTGGACTTTTACCTTTTCTTAAAGTTTATGTTTCGCATTAATACTGCCATCTTTACACGTCTATTCAAAACCTTTTTTTTGACAGCTATATTACATTTCTGACAATACTGGGTCTTTACATTTATTAATATAGGTAAAATTTCACATAAAAGCAAAAAAGATCTCTCTTTTTTACAGGGGCTCCTATGCTGGCAGCCGTAGCAGTTTCCAAGAGGCTCCGAACCACAGCGGGAACTACAGTGACCACAACAGTGGCAGCTACCTAGACCAGCAGCAGCAAGCTCCCCGCTACAACGGCGGCGTTCACTACCCAGATGATGACTACTTTGACCCAGGACCCCTTCAGGATAATCCGGGTTACCAAGAGGCACCCAGCTATCAGGATCAGCAAAGCTTCCACCAAGATCAGCCCAGCTATCAGCAAGACGAGCCCAGCTATCATCAAGATCAACCCAGCTATCATGAAGATCACCCAAGCTTCCATCAAGATCAGCCCAGCTTTCATCAAGATCACCCAAGCTTCCATCAAGATCAACCTAGTTATCATCAAGACGAGCCCAGCTATCATCAAGATCCGCTGGGCTACCAAGACCCCGAAGACCATGACCCATCATTCCATGACCCGCGCCACCATGACTCCTACCAGGGATCTTACGACCCTCACCAAGGACAGTACAGCCCCGCCCAGCTCAACCACCAGCCGGATCAGGGCCGCTATGATCCGGGCATCCACGGCCCGCCTTACGAAGACAACGAGCAGGACAGGTACTCTGACGCCCCGCGCAGTCGGCACAGTCTGGATCAGGTCGGCAGCGACCCCAGACCCTCGTCGCGCCTGCAGCAGCACCAGGACATGGGAGACTACATGGACTCGCCTCAGCAGCAGCAAGGTCTCCCCCAGGTGCGGGCCGACCCATTCGCAGATGATCCGTTCCAAGATGGCCGCGGACCTCCCTCGGAAGATCCGTACTACCGAGGGCGGGGCCACTCCCCTGCTGGAGGTAGTGACATTTACTGTTCTTACTTTTACGGTAAAGTTAGACTTTTTTATCTATTGGATGTTTAATGGACAATGCAGCCTCCCTCGTGCTTGAAGCTCGAATGATCGGTCGTCTTAAAGAGATTTTTTAAAATCTCATCGTAGATTAACTCACAATGCAGCCAGCTTCTCAGTACTTGAATGACTGGTCATGTTAAAAGAGTTTTTTTTTTTATCTCTTCATTGTTGAACTCACTATGCAGTCTCCTACTGCTTGAAACTTCAATGATTGGTGGTCACCTTGAAAAGATAACAGGACAGAGCTAACCTAGCCAAACTTAGAATACATTTTTATTACCATTTTAAACTCTTGTTGACAAAACTAAGAATTGAAAACCTAAAAGCAAATTTTTTTTAAACACAAACGCTTCAGATAAAACATCATCATCTGGCTCAGCGACCTTGACTTTACACATCAAAAAGTAACAAATAAAAAATATTTTGAGGAAAGCATGCTTTGGTGGGTAGAAGATAGAAAAAATAATCTATTTATAGCATGGAAGCATGAAGATAGCAATAGAAAAAAAAACACATCTTTGTTGCTTACCAAAGTCAAAGTCAAAAGCATGTTTCTACACTTGTATGCAAGGCAAATAATCTTTTCAGGAACACAAGTGTCAACCATATTGTATATTTGCATCAATCAAACTAACAATCGTTTTAATAAAAGACACTTAGCCGGTCACAGTAGGAGTAGGGGGTGCTAGGTGGTTTGAACAGGATTTGAACTTCAGACATCCTGTATCAGAAGCAACCCTAGTGCCACCCCAATCAGGTTTTTTTCTCTCTTATATAGGCTTCACCAAGTTTTTCTCCAAATTAATATTGTTGTTTTTTTGGTTTTTTTTAAATGTGAAATAGTTAAGTTTAAGCAAGTTTATTTTATAACTAAGACTTGAAGAACTGTGGCAACCTAAGTGTCTGTAGTGGTAGCAGGTAAGCTGGCAATAATTACTTGTTTAGTTTTATCTTTCATCTAAATCAACTTGTTACACCAGATATGACACTTAAAGTGCATGGCAATCATGCCTTGTATTGCATATCTCAGATCATACAAACTCTGTGACTAACAGTCCCGCATGAACTGTAGCATAGCATTTATTGGGGATTTTAGTAGTTATTTGTTTTTTGTTTTTATAAAAAAAACTGCTTTCAACTAAGAGTTCCTACTTTTAGTTTTAAATTTGAGTTTTTATATGTTTAAAGACAAATATTTTTCTAATTTTTTACTAATGATCTCTCGCTTTTTATATTGCTATTCACCTCTGATATTATAGATACTGGTATGTGAAATATAATTCAAGCGATGTGATATTGTAGATATGAATAAAGATAAATCCAATATTTGTAAAAAGACTATTTTCAGCATATAAACTTCTGAGAAGGTTTTTGTCAATCCCAGAGATAAACTCAAAAAAGACTGATACTAAAATAGTGGGCTCACCATGCTTTGAAACGTTAAATTTCAACATTTCAAATAATAAGATGGCCAAATCAATGCAGCAGTAGTGGATTTTTTTTATTTAAGAAAAAATTATGAACAGGTTAGGTTATTTTTGTTATGTACATGGACAGACACATTGTTTAAAATTTTATTTACCTTACATAAAATTTTTTTTTTGTCTGTAGCACAAGAATTGTTTGTTCCTAAACAGTGATGTGTAGCCAATAAGACAGCTACAATGTAATCCAGTTCTGCTTGAAACATGAAGTGCTTTGTTAGCCTGAGTATAACATGTTATCTTTTTAACTCTTTTTTTCAAACTCGACCAGGCCCCGATCCTGTGCCATACGAGGAGCGCGTGCCTCCATATGATGAGAGGGATGCACCAGATCCATACCTCCAGAGTGCTCCGAGATACCCAGACGGTACAGTTAATAATTTGAACTAAATATATTATTAACCATGTTTAGCAGGATAGAACCTGGAGCTTTATTATACACGAAACCTTATGATGGTAACAGCAATTGGTCGTATGAATCATGTTACATTCATTCACATTTCTTACTTAAAGACTTAAAATTAAGTTTATAATTATCAGTTTTAGACTATGAAGAATATACTGCCAGAGAATTCTTAAGCGTTGTCATGTTACAAGTCTTTAATCAATCAATTCAAGCTAATAAGTCATATGACACCAAATCTAGATCTAGACTTTTTGGATCAAAGCTGAGTACCATAGGCCTAAATTATTATTATTAATTTACAGTTCAATGTTTTCTCTCAGATTAAGTAGATCCATAATTGACCGTGTATTTTGATACTCAATGACAGACGATATTACAGGGTAGACTTTGCTGTTAAGTCAAAGTTTAAAAATATATATATATCTATGCACACCGTGAACTTTTTTTACTTGAAGAAACAAAAAGGCCTAAATAGAGAAAACTGTACAAGTAACTTTTTTTTTTTTAATTGGCAGCTCTGCTATGTAAACATGCAATAAAAACGCCTTTCTGCCCTAAAAACTGTCACCCTTCTCTGCCCAGATGAATCTTCTAAATTGCTCTATATATTCTTCAATTTAACAGTCCATTATCATACTCTATCTTTATCCTTTTTCCAAAAGAGTCGCTGTTGCAACTAGTGCTTAGTATTAACTGTCTAAGACATAGCTGTAACAGTGCATATATAGTGCTGACGTTGGACATTGAAACCAACTCAAACTCAAACTCTTTCCATTCTGTGGCCAGACCGAGGACTGCCCTATGGTCAAGAAGACCCGTACCTGGAGCATGACGTGAGCCGCACTAGTTCTGCTTGAAACATGAAGTGCTTTGTTAGCCTGAGTATAACATGTTATCTTTTTAACTCTTTTTTCAAACTCGACCAGGCCCCGATCCTGTGCCATACGAGGAGCGCGTGCCTCCATATGATGAGAGGGATGCACCAGATCCATACCTCCAGAGTGCTCCGAGATACCCAGACGGTACGGTTAATAATTTGAACTAATATATTACTAGCCATGTTTACAGGGATAGAACCTGAAGCTTTATTCTACATGAAACCTTATGATGATAACAGCAATTAGTCGTATGAATCATATTACGTTCATTTACACGTCTTACTTAAAGACTTAAAATTTAGTTTATATCAGTTTGAGACTAGTTAAGAATATACTGCCAAAGAATTCTCAAGCATTGTCGTGTTACCAGTGTTTAATTAACCAATTCAAGCTAATAAATCATGCGGCACCAAATCTAGATCTAGACTTTTTGGATCAAAGCTGAGTACCATAGGCCTAAATTATTATTATTAATTTACAGTTCAATGTTTTCTCTCAGATTAAGTAGATCCATAATTGACCGTGTATTTTGATACTCAATGACAGACGATATTGCAGGGTAGACTTTGCTGTATAGTCAAAGTTTGAAAATATATATATCTATGTACACCGTGAACTTTTTTTTTTAATTTGCAGCTCAGCTGTGTTAAAATGCAATGAAGCCACCTTTCTGCACTAAAAACTGTTACCCTTCTCCAATCAGATGGATCTTCTAAATTGCTCTATATATTCTTCAATTTAACAGTCCATTATCATACTCTATCTTTATCCTTTTTCCAAAAGAGTCGCTGTTGCAACTAGTGCTTAGTATTAACTGTCTAAGACATAGCTGTAACAGTGCATATATAGTGCTGACGTTGGACATTGAAACCAACTCAAACTCAAACTCTTTCCATTCTGTGATCAGATCGAGGACTGCCCTATGGTCAAGAAGACCCGTACCTGGAGCATGACGTGAGCCGCAGGCTGGACCAGCTCACCCTCGGGGCTCCGCCCCCTCACTCTCGGGGGCCCGCCTCTTTGGACGGGAGGGGTCAGCGTAAGTACCGCCATCCATGTGTGCTTTAAATGAATGATAATACTAGAAATACTGATTTTGTACATGTAATATTTCTTTTGCTTTTGCGAAAAAGATTTATATTTTGTTTGTCTTCAATACATGGTACCTACCAGTTGGGCAAATCAGGAAAAAGTCTGGGAATTTTGTATGAACATGTCTGTATGTTTAAAAATAAACAGTCTTATCTACTTTATCGGCGTCAGGTTTTAGCTACCGTCAAGCCGTCAAAGTCAAATGGGTCAATAGGTCTGGAAAAAAAATAGATGTTTAAAAATAAACAGTCTTATCTACTTTATCGTACCAAGGGCTACGGCTAGTCCGCCAGGCGTGACTCAGCCAGGCTATACCCAGCATTTAATTTACATCAAAACTGTGGTTCTATTCGGCGTACATAAATATTAATAATATTTGGTCAGTTACGATTGAACTTCAATTTGTTTTAAATGTTGTTATAATCGCTTGATTATTTACATTTTTGAAGAGAGATAAGAAACATGGAATTTCAAACATAAATCCGGGGGGACAAAGCGTCTCAAATGGTAAGTCATGCTGACAAGCTGTAATCAATCAAATTAAACCCAAACTCTCTGAACATGTATTTTGTAAAATGCCACACTTTAATCAGTATTAGCTTCGACCAAGCCGTCAAAGTCAACCATATTAATTTTACATCTTCCTCACACAGGTATCCCCAACCCTGACCTGCAGGAGGTGATTGACTTCCTCATGTCACCTGACGACACAGTGAAGGCCAGTGCCGCAGCTCACCTGCAGCACATCACCTTCATGGATGACGCCATCAAAGCCAAAGCCAGGTTAGTTGTCTGCTGGATGCATTAGATGAGATCTCTCTCTGTCTCTCTCTCTCTCTCTCTCTCTCTCTCTCTCTCTCTCTCTCTCTCTCTCTCTCTCTCTCTCTCTCTCTCTCTCTCTCTCTCTCTCTTTCTCTCTCTCTCTCTCTTTCTCTATCCATCTATCTATCTATCTATCTATCTATCTATCTATCTATCTATCTATCTATCTATCTATCTATCTATCTATCTATCTATCTATCTATCCATCCATCCATCCATTCATCCATCCATCCATCCATCTATCTATCTATCTATCTATCTATCTATCTATCTATCTATCTATCTATCTATCTATCTATCTATCTATCTATCTATCTATCTATCTATCTATCTATCTATCTATCTATCTATCTATCTGTCTATCTATTTATCTATCTATCTAAGGGAAATCTAGATATTACATTATTATATTATTGAAAGAACATGCAAATTTTAAAGCTGCTCCTTTTTGTGTGTGACTATTTCAGGAGTATGGGGGCCATTCGCTCCTTAATCCGCCTTCTCAGCCACGAGTTGGTTGAGGTGCATAAAAATGCTTGCGGTGCCTTGCAAAACTTATCCTATGGCAAGAACAACATGGAAAATAAGGTTTGTCTTCTTTGTATGTGTGTTTGTTGTAGTTGTTTTGCTGCGAAGGGGGAGGGATTTCAAGGGAAGCAGAGAGAGGAGTAGAGGGAGGGAGGGGAAACAGGAAGGAAACGAATCACGAAAAGGGCAAAGTGTTTTGTTAGGATTTCCCTATCTTATTGACTTCTTGCATAATTAAAGAATCAAAGGTGTATAAGAATTTAAAAAGCAAAGGTTGAAAAATTTTACTATACATATTGGTACATATAAGAGTTTTGTTCTTATTTTCTTTTTAATTTGAAGAAACCACCTTTTTTTTATGGCAGCATCAAATTGTGTTGTGGTTGCAGAGTTTTTCCTTTATGCTTTTTTTCTTCTTTTTTGTTTAAAAAAAAAATTGAATATTCTTACCCTCCCTTCCATGCTGGAGAGTTAAAAGTCTAGCGTGATAACTTCATCTTGTGTAAATCATAATTATTCCAGAGAGAGATCAGAAACGAAAACGGCATTCCGGAGCTGATCCGCTTGTTGAGAAAAACGGATCAGGAGGATGTGAAGGAGTCGGTGACGGGGGTTTTGTGGAATCTGTCCTCGGCAGAGGTAAGACTTTTTTCTTCAGGCAGAAAGAAAAGGCACAGGGATTTTTTGCGTTTAAATTTCAAGGATTTTCTTTGTGGAAAGAACTGAATTTAGGGACCGTTTTTTAGTGACGTCAGCTTTGTACAGCTGTTTATACCCCCCCCCCCCTCCCTTCTCCCGTATCAGCATACATAGATAGTCTGGTTCAGCTGGTCTAATAAAGATCCCTACCCCCGCCTGGAGCTGAACAGTCCCTTAGTGATTGTTTGTTTGGAAAGAAAAAGCATTGTCATCTATAGCAGTTTGATTAATTTCTAGAATTTTCTTTGAAAAAAAAGTGAAAATTCAGAATTGTTTGGATTACTGACACATAAATATTTTAAAGAATTCTTAGATCACTTGGATCACATATTAATTATCTCCCACCATTAATTCTGTAGTTTGATCATACCTTTTTTTTTTTATTGCTAAGCTGTTTTGCTGAATTCTATTGTGACAACCACACATTTTTAACGAATGATTTTCTAAAAATTATTGATCATGTGTTCAGGATCTGAAGCAAGCAATAATTGACGATGGTCTGACAGTCCTCATCAACAGTGTGATTCTACGGTATTCTGGATGGAGTGCCATGGGAAATGTTTCCTCACAGTTACCATGGACGACTGTCTGTAGAAACACAACTGGCATCCTCAGGTTGGGCAGTCCCCTGAAATATTTGATACATTCATAAAATACATTAAAATTTGTCACTTCTATAATATTGATATATAAAGATAGTGTATTTCTCATAAAACAAGATTTTTTTAAAGTCATTTTTAAGTTTGATGATGATTTTTTTTGTTTTCCTTTGAGTAACCTTCTGAGATTGAAAGTAGAATCAACAAATTCAGTGTAGAGTGAGCACAACTGTGAGTCAGATTATCACACAAATGATAAACATTAAAGTAATTGTTAAAGGTAAACAAGGTGTGAAATTCATTAGTCTTGGCTTCCACATTTAACAGCATACATGTGAAGCAACCGTGGTAAATTAGGCACAAGACGCTAACATAAGTTTTGAGCGAGAACCCTTTAAACAGAACCTTTTTTCATTTTCAAATTAAAATAAAAGAAATATCTCTGGTTGGATAAATGGCAGAGGTTTTTTTTTTGCTTTTTTTTCAATGTCTTAAAGATCATTTGATTAAGTGTACTACATTATAAATAACTCCAGAAGTCCAGTTACCAACTTGTGCCTGAATCACCCTGGTTGCCTAACATATACTACAGTAGTCGGTTTTTCACATTTAAAATGTTCATTCTTGATTTCATTGGGTATTGTACAGGAACGTAAGCTCAGCTGGATTTGACGCACGGAAGCGCATGCGAGAATGTAAAGGCTTGGTGAACGCTCTCATCTATGTGCTCAAACTGGCAGCTGATGATGCTGATAGCAATGCCATTGACAACAAGGTCATTCAATCAACTGCTCTGTATTATAATTTATTGTTATTTGATTTTCAAAACAAAATTCAAATCTTGAAATTAACTTTAAAAGCCATTATTTACTAAACTTAAGGTTTAATCATCTAAAGTAACTGTTTTTTTTTTTCCATTTCACTTGAATGAGATCCCTGGGGCACTGAATTTATCACCAACTGTGACAGTTGTTTTTTTAGCAATATATCCCTTTTCTAGTAAAATTTAGCCAACCAGAATTAAAAAAGTGAACATCCCAATCTTAAACTTCCAGCTTAGTTGATTTCACCTGTCATAGTTTGAGAGTAATTTAGCTCCTTTTTTATAATACCCACCATATTTCACTATTTAGGCATCCCAATCATAAACAACCAATTTAGATTTCAGCTGTTATAATTCTGTGTTTTAAGAGTTAAATGTAACCAACCTCACTTCATGATCTATACTTGTCAATCATCATAAACTTCCACTTACGATGATTTCTATTTTGAAACTCTTTGTTTTCTCTTTCCCAGGTGGTAGAAAACATAGTGTGTGTCCTACGCAATCTCTCGTACAGAATACAAGAAGTGGTGGACCCAGACTTTTACAAAAAGCGCAGTCTTCCTCGCCAGCAGCAGGGGAAGCAGGGCACCCCGGGCAAAGGGAAGTCTGACAACAACGCCGGTTGCTTCGGCAACAAATCCAGCAAGGCGCAAGCAAAGCAGGGCAGCAAGTCTGGCCAGCAGTCGGCAGGGTGAGTTTGAAATATAGCAGGGTAGTGATAGAGCAGTTTTTAGTTTAAATTTGTTGCTGGGAACAATAACTGTAAATATATGACTAGAGGACAGGTCCATGTGTCATCAGGTTTTTTTTTAAGTTAATGATAATTTTTTTTTATGGAAAACTTCATGCTGAACTCACTAATTCGTTTATTGTTGAGATATGGATTATTCAGTAGTTCAAGAGATATAACAATTTGTGGAAGAAAAAAAAAATAGTGAGAAAAGAGTGTGTTTGTGTGAATGGAGAAGGGGCGCATGTGTTGTGAGATATATTTTCAAAGAAGTAAATAGTAATTATTATTTTAATGGAAAAGCTTCTTGCTGAACACACACTGATTTGTAAGTCTTTAAGGAATATTGATTAACGACAGAGATGTCACAATTTTGTACAAAAAAGTTGAAAGGGTTAATAAATTTTATGAAATCTGCTTAAAATATTTTGTGGGCTTTGAAAGAATGATGGCCATTTCCAAGTTATAAATACTGAAGAACACTGTTCACTAGTACAAAACACTGTGACAAATACATTTTGCATTTTTTTAAATCTCGACACATTTTTTTTCATCAACCAAAAACACGTAAGTTCACAATGTCTGTGCACAAAAATATCAAAAGTTTTTTGGCTTGGAAATGGCCATTCTCCGGTGAATTAGAACAATCCTAACTATACATATGGGCTACAGGCTCCAAAGAGTAAGGACCAGATTTTCTGGGCTGTTTATTCGCAGAATGCCACCCCAGCTTCCGCCCGCATCAGTGGAGTACAGGTCACTGTGGGGCTTGGAGATCCACTCTCTCTATGCTAATGTCCTGAAGCATTGTACCAACTCCATCACTATGGAGGCTGCTGCAGGTGCTATACAAAATCTAACGGCTTGCGACTGGCAGGTAGGTCCAACTAGCTTGCCTCATCATCATCATCATCATCATCACCATCATCATCATCATCATCATTTTCATCATCATCATCATAGCTTCATCATCATCATCATCATCATCATCATCATCATCATCATCATCATTATCATTATCATTATCATCATCTTCATTGCCCTCCACCCGTGGCAGGGTATAGGCGAGGATTCAGATAGCACCACCCATTTCTATCCGGGGCATGTTTTCCAAGTTGACTCAATTCATAGCCTGTTCTTGCTATATCCTTTTCAGCACATCTCTCCCAAGCCTTGCGTTAGCTTGCCTGATTTGTCACAATTTACAATTATAATGAGTGGAAAGATAACATGATTTTGACGAGCAGTGGTTTCCCATTGGAAGTCAAAAGATAAACATGGATCTTGGAAGTAAATAGTAATATTTTTATAGAGTCTAAAAGTCTTCATTGTGATACCTGTATTTAAATTTACCTAACAATATACAGTGGTTATCCCTTCACTCACATTTTTCCCCCTCGATCAAGTCATATTGTTAAAAAATAATATTAAGCTCACAAAATGTAACAAGAAATGATATTAATTTTTGCCTATCACTATTTACTTGGCAAAAAGGCTCTTTGCAGGTTTGCCAGGTGAGACTTTATTTATCTACATTTTGCTTCTTAAGTCAAATTTTCCTTCCTGTTTTATTTATTTATTTATTTTAATTTTTCTGTGTGTGTAATTTTGTTGAATCTCTGGTATCAAATTTTCCTTCCTGCTCCTTATGATCTCAACCATCTTTGCTTCTGGCTATTTCCTTTTTTTTCTCCATTTCTTCCAATTTTTCTATGTGTGAAATTTTGTTTAATCTCGCTTGCCCAGCCTGCTGTGGAGAGCCGGGCCATGGTGAGGAAAGAGAAGGCCTTGCCGATGCTGGTGGATCTGTTGTCTTCAGAAAACGATCGAGTTGTGTGTGCCACAGCAACTGCCCTTCGCAATCTTGCCATAGACGAAAAGAATAAAGAACTTGTTGGTCAGTGTACTCTAAGTTTTTTTTCTCTATCATTGCTTTAGAAGTAAATAATGTAGGTGAGGGTGGGGTTAAAATGTATTCATTTTGTCTATCTCTAAATTGCCCAAAGACATGACCCCTTAAATTTGCACTGATTTAATAGGAGAGGAAAACCATCCTAAATCCTTTACACATAATTGTGTGGGTATGTTTGTATGTTAATCAGTGGTATCAATTACCTCTATAAATTTCCATCAAGAAGGCATAATTATGCTTTGTCCCTCAATCTGTTTTTGGCACTGCAGTTATGATTGCCTTTTGACCAAGATGAATCAATATTTGGTGCCTCTCGTATGCCTTGCAAGTTGGACAAGAAATACCTTTCATTTTGTACCAAAGATGAAACAATATTTGGTGCCTCTATACAGTTTATTTATAGAAACAGTATGGGTACACATTTTGTGTTAATGTCCAATGTAATCTCCTTATCGCAGGCAAATATGCCATCAGACAGCTGGTGAGCCGCTTGCCGAGAGACCTGCGCAGCAGTATGCCCGACGACACCATCTGTGCAGTGGTAGCCACGCTCTACGAGGTTGTCAAGGACAATCAAGACTTTGCCCTGTGAGTTTTTAATGCTTGATATTTTTAGGGTGATAAGGGAATGCAGTGATAATGCCTAGTTTTGTTGTTGTTGTTGTTGTTGTTGTTGTTTTTCATTTAGATTTTGATCAGACACCAGTAGAAGGGGGGGAGGGGAGGAGTTTGTTTTTAAAAACAAATTGTCTCATTTTAATTTTTTACATTAGAAATATTGGTATAATCAATAAATTAAATTTCAAAATGACATATCTCTGAGATACGCCGTCATTCTCTCATCCCAGTGACGAGTGATATGAAGCTGAGGAACGGGAATCAGGAGAGGGATAAGGTGAATTTCATTCTAACCTAATTGTAATATATTTTTGCTTTTGCTATTGTTGCAGAGCCCTTGTTCTGGAAGACGGTCTTCCACGGCTGATGCACATCAACACCTCCGAGGGCCGCTATCTGGCGAGGACACTCAAGTTCACTCTCTCAGTGAGTTGCACATTTCTAGTGCTAGATAACCAAGATAAACGTTTCAATTTACAATCTCTTTCAAGGAACAAAAAAACAAACAAAAAAAACCCCTTAAAACCTTGTATACGTTTTTCTGCTTCCTTATTATTTCAATCTCTATCCTCATTGTATAGTTTTGCACACACATACAAGAAAAGTTGAAAAATAAGAGTGGGGTTCTTTTTAAATGATTAAAATTTATCTTACAGTTACATTTTTTCCTAGTAGAAACCTTAGACTTTACTTTACCTGTTTCAATGAGAAGGTCTAACCTATCAGGTGCATCCTCATTTGCTTGAAAATCAAAGAGCAACCAGTCATGATTTTTAACATTCCTAAGGTTCATCTTCTGGCTGCTTGTGATCATTGCATTGGAATGAACATGTTGCATCAACATCTAGCATGGGAATTTCATGACAGGAATGAGGGTGTCTCACATTCTAAGTTTTCTATGAGTGTGTGGGATGACTATCAGTATCTCATGGTGATTTTATACAGCTGCCATTTCAGAGGAGATTTTAAAAAAAAATTAGCACACGATCTTTAAAAATACCTTACACACATGTTAATTGAATGGTTTTTGTTGTTTTATTTTTCAGCTTTTAAAAACTTTGTGGGGCTTCAAGTCCTTGCAACAAGAGTATGCCAAATTGCATTACAAGCAGGAAGACTTCACAACTTCAAGAGCGTATCCAAGGTAATGAACAGTGTACAAATAGACGATTTCCATAATAATCAACTAATGTTTCCTCCTGGAAAACTTTCATTACACTGAGTATTATTTATTTTTTTTATAAGCTCACATTGCCAAATTTTTTTTTTAATTTATTCAATAAATTGACCTGACAAGACCTGAAATGAAAAGAAAAACTGTTTAAAAGTAGAAGCTTTTAAAAAGAAAGTCATTTTATTCCTGTAGACAAATGTACTGCTTGCCTTGTTCAAATCCTGAGATCGTAATAAAAAGCATAGATCAAACCTTTTTTTCTAGATTCTCAATCCAGCTCAAATATCCCCAGTACTTGAAAAAGGTTTAGATTTTACTAGAGCTAAAACAAGACTTTAAATAGAACAAAATCTGCACTAGTGTTGCACAAATTTCATAAAGGCACTGGTCTTTGAATATACAGTTGTACAGCTTAGTAGTTTGTTGATGATTAATTTTTTTTTTAAACATTTTTGGTTTGCACAATTGAAAGATAATATTTTGAAAGATCAGGACAAACTTAAACATAGACTGAGGCATGCAAACATGGGTTTAGACAAGAAAAAGGTTTTGAGAATTTGCAATCGAAAAAAGCAGCTAAAACGAGTGATAATAATTGTAAAGCGCCCTGGGAAAACTTATGCACTTACTGAATTTAATTTTGGATTTAAATAACATTGGCTTCTTCAGAAAAGAAGGGTCGCGCCCACCAGACACAACACGTACACCGTCGTCCAGCAACCATACGACCCCGTACAACACCCTGAGCAGGCCCATGTCGGGCCAGGGCTATGACGACAGCACCCTGACACCTGCTCGCAGCGCAGGCATGCGGCCCACGATGCAACAGCACCAGGCGTACCTGGGCCCGCGGGCCTTCCACCCCCAGGACTCTCCGAGCTTTCACCAGCAGGACTACAGGGCCTCTGACTTGGACGGCTATGGAATGATGAACAGAAGTAACGCTTCACTTAACAACAGCAGAGGTAAACCTACAAATGGCTTCCATATCTGCTATTCACAGTACCGATAGATCTAATGTTATCTAAAATCTAAAGAATCTAAATTGTTAGGTTTTTTTGTTAGTAATAGTTGTTTGAAAATATGAATGTAACTTTGGGTTTGAGTTGCACTGTGTACATTTTTTCTTTCAAAGATCTTTTTTTTTTTTTTAAATTTATTCTGAGAGCAGCAGCCATTTTCATTGATTATTGTAAAATTAAAAAAAAAACATCTTAACATAATCTGAACTAAGCAATAATCTTTCATTGATGAAAGTATCGACTTACAATGGGTGTATCCTTTTTCTCAACCTATTATAAATTCATTGTTTTTTAATATATTATGTTTGCTCAGACTCATGTAAGTTCATTTACTATGATTTGTTAGTACTCTAAATCCCCTTCCTTTCCTTGCACATTGTACTAATTAAAGATCTTTGACTTACATTCCTGCACGTTTCAAAAGGCGGCTATATAAAAATATATAATTATATATCAAATATCATTGTGTGTTGTAATTTATTGGCGCTAAATCAATAATAGCTGTTGACAGGAAACCTAGCCTGAGCAGAATGATAATTCTTTTGAATAATTATGCACAGTTCCCATTTCGATGAAAGTAAAAACAACTTTAATTTTGTAATTTTCTGTTTTACAGATCGCCACAACTACTCAAGGGACAGAATTAATGTAAGTTGAAGTTTTTCAGTCTTGGTGTACTGTTGTTGTTTTTTTTATCATCCATAAATCTGTATTAAAATAATTTTTACTGTTAAAAAAAAATTTTTTTTTTCAATAATATAGAAAGTAACTGAGTTTTAAGATCTGTTTTCACCAAATAGGATTGGTTGCATAATATTTCTCTAAACCTCAGTAGACTTTATCAATGAAGATACAGTATTTTTTTTTTTTATATTAAGTCGCTCAAATCCATCCTAAGCTACCCTGGGCCTACCAAATGCTTAAAAAATAGTGGCAACCTGAATCTTTGATTGATTGATAGCCATTTGTTACAGTGCAGACACTTTTTTCTTTCATCCACAGCCTGAAGAGGTTCAACTGCAGGATATGAGCTCTGGTTATGCCCCTTTGGATGAACCCAAGCCGCACCGGACAAAACCGCCAGTGGGTGGAGTGCCACTCTTCCCGACTCTATCACCAGTAAGGCTTCATTGATAGTATATTTTGCTATAGAATCTTCCTCTGTCATACAGAGCGTTTGTCTCCCAATTAGGGGGTCCCTGGTTCGTAGCCCATGATCAAAATTTTTTTTGTCCAATTGGCCTCCTACTGTTTTTGTCAGTGTCAAAATTATATGACTGGCTGTCGGTGGTTATATGCTATATAACAATTATATGTTAATATTATTACTACTGATCGTACTGTTGCGTTAAATGACAGGTTTATACTTTTGGATTACTCTACATTACTCCTTTATATTGTGCCTCTTCTCTGCCTCGTTTTTTTTTTAGGCTGAGCCTTCCTCGCCGCCATACAGTGGAGGCAGTGTGGATCACCTGTCAGGACAGGAGCCGCTCTACGCACAGGTGAACAAGGGCGGACGCAGGCGGATGGACCCGTACATGGATTCTGGCCCACGCACAGGCAGCCCACACGGAAGTCTGCAGCATAATTTGGATGATGGTGGCGGAGGTGGAGGTGGAGCTGATTCCTGGGTGTAGTAAAGTGAAGTGTGAAGTGGTCAAGTTAAATACTACTTAAGAAAAAGCTCTAGTAACCATCTTGGAATCAGATTTCGAAATTAAACAAAGGCAAAAAATATTTCTGGTGAAGCTTTCTGGTTGTGTTCTAGTAATCTTCCAAGCTGGCGTTGAACCCGGTCACTTTGCTTTGCACCACTGCTGACCATCAAAGGCCACCCGTCCTACAAGACAAGGCAAAAAATGACAAGCCACTACTTGAAGGCCACCATGGAGCCTGGTTTGAGAAAGAAGTGATGTATTTTCTGATTTTCATCTTTTGGTCAAAGCTGCTTAGTAAGATGGTACATTATATGAACTAAACTGAAATACACATATATACAATACCAAGTGGCTAGGCCGGAAAATCGGAAAGAGTGCCTCCCTTATGCTGAACCAGGGTAAACGGACAAATCTTCTTTTTCTTAATGAGTTGTGACTATATCTATGAAAAATACATTGATTTTTTAACTTTTAGAGCAGTGAAGATGTTATATAGGTCTCCCCAATGTGCAAGAAGCTTTTACCCTTAAAGCTATGACAGTGGATTAGATAAACTATAATGTCGGCCATAATTTTGTCATATAAATTTATAAGCAAATAAAAACTAATAAACTGATTGTAGAAAATATACATTGTCAACACCTGACACATTTTCTTCACCTTTGCGGCATATTGAGTGTCAATCATAGGTCCTCAGAAACTACCAACACTTGAGATGTTTGCTTTTAATGAACAGGAAAGAATAGAACCATTAGTTTTGAAACGTACTTGTTGTGGGAGGTAGGACTGAGATCAGAAGGTATTTAGTTTCAATGTAAAGATGTTGACAAGTGTTGTTTTATTCTAGCACCCTTAGTATATTCATGAAGGTCTAATTTTCAACAGATCTGTACATATTCTATCCATAAATCCATGGTAATTTAATGTTGAACAGCCTCTGCTTTATTGGCAGCAATCTTTCATGATAATACTGTATAGCCACGCTTTTAAAGTGCACACCTGATCTTTGAAACTCTAAGATTCTATCTGTGTATCACCATGTATTTTTCTCAGCAATGACATGTATATATAGTTGTCAAAAGATGACCATTAAAATGTTCAAAAGAGTGTTTGCTTCAGATTTGTTATGTACATTCATATATAATATCATTCTCATAGTAAAACTATTAAAGAGGCACTGTTCCATTTCATATATCAATTTTAAGGATGAGGTCAACAATAATGTTGTATATTTTCAAAATGAGCATGTCACTCGTTGTTCTGCGTAATGAACATAACAGTGTATACTTCATTAACCATGCATTTTTTATTGTAAAGGATGCCTTTTAATTTTAATTGTCAGTGAGAACCGTTAGGGTATTTTTTTATCCAGTTTAGACCTTTGAAATGTCAAATCAAGATATATTGCTTTTTTATTTCAAATTTATGTATATAACCGTATAAATCAAATGAAATGATCATAAACTATATTTTTGATATGAGATATTTAAAAAGTAAAGGAAGTACCGGTATACAATTTAACCCAAACCTTTTCTAAAATGTTGTTTCTTCATGGGACAAAACTATTTTTTAGTTACTCCAAAACTTTTTTTGTTTCGTTTTTTTATTTGGAGGAACGATTTCGGAAAAGATTAATTTTGGCTGTATAATAAAGTATATGCATCAATTTTGAATATTGAAATACAGTTGATTTTTAGCTATTGTGCATGGTGAAGGAAAGATTTTACAATTTATTTCGATTTATTTTTTAACCACGTACATATTACTACTGCAAAAAAGCTCAATGGTTGGATGGAAAGAAAGTTGAATGTGCTTCTCATCTCATTGTCTGTTCTTTTCTGTATCATGCAAAAAAGAAGAAAACATACATGTATGCATTTTATAAAAAATAATCAACGACTTGTTATAAAATAAAATGTTTTTTTTAAGTAATTAGAAGGATAACATTTTACAAGCTGACTTTCAAACATTTGAGGAAATGGTTCTTAAACGGTGATGCACTTCCTTTTTTTCTATATGATCTTTTTAACCCACAAACCGCCTATTACAGTGCTGTGAGGCTACCATTGTCAACTAACTTTATTTTTAAATTGTGGTTGTGATTTAGTATTTCTTACACATATATATATATATATATGAAGTTTGTAGAGATATGTATAGTCCAATGTATATATGGACTCAAGTGGTTGTTACTTAAAAAAATTATATCCCTTTGGAGCATTGATTTTAAAAATCTCAAGCCATAGGCTTCAAAATTTTATTTCATTATGTGAAATGCTTTGCTTGTTTACGATACCACTGTTCATTTATGTAAAAGTCACAGTCCATAACAAGGTGAAATGAAAGACTTGTTCAGTAGTTTTTTGAAAAATTCCTTTATACTTTTTTGTAAATATTATTTAGCATACTTTTGAATATCATTTGAAATAAAATAAAGTTGAACTAATGACTTCATTCTGTCAACTACATGTAGTAAGTTGAGTTCAATGTGTGCTGTACCTTATTTGAGATATTGCATTTATGGGAGTATCCTATTGTTTTCTTTTTAATAGCAACCTTCTCCCAATCCATTTATTCAAGTAAAAAGCTAAAGCATGTTTGGACAGCAATATGAATTGGATGGCGCTTGACAAATCATTGTGGTGCCATCTTTGAATTACCAATAAAATTTTGAATTATGAATCTAAACTAATCCAAAGAGGAAAAAAAACTATCCTCTTGCTAAATTAAGTTGAGAAATTTGAATCATCAGGCTTTTTTCAAAAGTTTCCACTGTGGTATAAATACAACATGTTTTCTGGAGCCTTTTTAAAATAGTAGACAAGTAACTAATAAAAATTATTAAATGTAAATCGAGGTAAGATTGTTAAACTGTTTTACTTTCACGGACTAAATTCTACATACACATAATAGTTATTACTTGAGCAACACATCAAACTACCTATGTTGTGTGTTTTTTGTTTCTTTTATTTTTATCTTATAATCTTAAAAAATTAAAGCTTAACTGAATACACATCCAATATGTTCTACACTACATCTCCTTTGTTCCTCCTTTCCAACTGAGACCAAAAAGAATTTTTGACTAAAACAACTGAAGCATAGCGCCTCCGTACATAAATCATTTGGAAATTATTAGAACTAATAGGAGAAAATTCTGACACATTAGCTCCATTATAGTCGTCAACGACTGAACATGTTTGGTGCTTGGGGGTGCCTCTGAGTGTGTGTATATTAATGCACAGCATGGTTTCCAAGGGGTAAAAAGCTGTGCATGTATTATATACGTATGTATTTAATGTTTCTCTTTAGCCGTACGGAAGTAATATAATTTCTAATCAATGCTAAAAGTAGTAGTTTTCATGAAATTAATTATAATATACAGTTTTATACTAATAAACTACATTTATATGGAGAAACACTGACTAAAAACAAGGAAGGATAAAGAACTAAAACTTACCTAAATGGGGAGAACCTTTTCGGATCAGTGTTTTATATTTTATGACTAAGCTTATACTTATATAGAATTTTTTGAAATACGGCCTATTTAGGTTTTTACAAAAGCAAGTCATCCATGGTTTTCAAGGCAACTACAGCCATCTTTGTTTATAAATTTTTTTTTGTATCTTCAGGGGTGGTAGCCTTAACTTAGCAAACAAGATCAAATGAATAACAATTTCCATACACTTCCTATTACTATACATTTAACATTGATTAAAAAACGTCACAGATCTAACTGCATGATCTCTTCTTTTTTCTTCTTCTAGTTTTGAGATAATAAAAAAGAACACAATGATTTGTTTCTATGTTCTGTAAAAAATACAAATGCTTTAAGTTTTTTCTTTACTTAAAATACTTCACTGTGAGATAATCTAATTCTAACAAGGCACTAATGCGATAATGTCAAACATATACCTATCTAACAAACACACTGATATGATAATGTCCAAAATTTCTGAAATAAGCTATCCTACTAGCCCAGTGACTAATCACTATATAGTTGGCCTTTGGAAAATTTTAAAAATCACTCTGCCATTTAAATTATTCTCAGTCAGCAGCATGTAAGAAAATGGTTTTATCTGGTTTTATAAAATTAAAAATAGGAAAAAAAGAAAAAAAAAGGATACGATGCAAAATTCAAATAAAACATTTATTCAGAAAAATAATAGAACAAAAACCTACCTATGTTAAAAACATACAGAATCAAATAATTCAAATAACGGGTAAACTACAGAGTTTTAAGCAATTTTTCACAAATTGTTAGTTTTAACCTACTCGTGTTCAAGTTTCAATTTCAGAAATCTAATTCTAAAAATAGCAATAATCATTATTGGACCAAAATTTGTCGAAAGCAGTCTTAGGAGTTAGGCGCTCTCCATCAACTTTCTTTCTTCTACACATAATAGCATGGCAGATAAAAAATGTTAAAATTATATACAGACACTGTAGTTGAACATAGTCTTTTTTCCTGATATAGGAAAAAAAGAATATAACAGGAAAAGTTTCATTTCAGCATGGAATGAAATTTAATTTTATAATGTAATAGTTTATATACATGATATAGACAATGATTCATTAGATTAAAAGTTGATTAGAAGAAACCTGTGTTCCAGGGTGGAAAATGAATTTGTCTGCATTCAAGTTCAGCAATATCTGCATTACAAAACAATTACCAAGCTGGATTAAAATTAAACCAAATCACACATATTAATAGCCTTTGATACAAGTTACTAACCACTGAACAGCAATTGAAAACCTTTCGTTAAATAAACCTACATTTCAAAAGTTAAAATCGTTGAAACTCTGGCCGTTATATGTTCCCTCATTTCTTTAGCCTATTCAAATTGTTCTTTTATAAATCTTATCATTCACACATTCCTTTGAATTGATCATTGATACAGACACAGTTTCACTTCACCTCGTACACTTTTAAGATCAGATTTACACAATTAATACTAGTCAATTTATAATAATTTCAATAGAAATGTCTGTGTTTAGTATCTATATTTTGTTGAGTAGTCTTTCGGTGAGACAACCAGACCCCTTCCTTTGCGGGCCCCTCTGTACACAGTCTCTACAATGTCAATGAATTCCTGCATATCCTCCATGGACCAGTTGATCTTATTGTTGTTTCCTGTACCCAAATCAATCATGATATGCTTGTTGCGGTAGAAGAACATGCAGGTACATGGATCATACAACTCGTACATCTTGTTGAAGTCTGGAACCTGGATCAGAGAAACAGCAATTTATGCCTAAAGGATTCAGAGGAAAACGTGAAGTATAAAGTAAATATATATTATTAATATGATTCATCATTACAAAGCTACTCATCATACTTTGTATCCAGTGACGGTAAAATTACCCGGAACAGCTTAAGACCCTTTATATTAAG
The DNA here is from genome assembly GCA_003991915.1 of Elysia chlorotica. Taxonomy (NCBI): domain Eukaryota; kingdom Metazoa; phylum Mollusca; class Gastropoda; family Plakobranchidae; genus Elysia; species Elysia chlorotica. The sequence continues at coordinate 109,220 of RQTK01001299.1, forward strand.
AACATCAACAAGAGAAACAACAAGCATCAAAAGTCCAAGATAAAACAGGACAAAGTTGATGTGGCACATGGAGAAGACCCATAATTGAAAATGTTGAGAAAACCGGACCCTCATAATTATATTGGTGCAAATCTTCAAAGCTAGGTGGTCTATGATTTTATTATTCATTTCAACTTTCAGTTTCAGTTTGAGTGTTGCTTAAGATGATCTATCAAACGCCATTGACTTGAAGTTGTCAGTGAATCATTTAAAATTATACAGCCTATCCATTCCGTGCATTTTTTTTTTGCCATTTTTGCCCCAAATTTTGCAATAAAAAATGCCAAAATTTGCCACGAATTTTGTCTAAAATGACAAAATAAAATTGCCAAATATAAGGTAAAAGGCAAGGTGGAACAAGATGTTACAGGTGACTTTGTGAACCCAAGGGTCCTCTTTTGTTTCTTTAAAAAATGTGGGTACATGTACTAACCAAATTTTTTTTCCCCTGAAAATTCAGTCTTCATCAAAAATTAATTTCGTCTTTTGACAGTTAGCTAGATTTCATTATGTTACTCTTTGGTGATTAATTTGAATATTGCTAATTACACATGCATGTTTTGGTAACTTCTGAAACCCTTCAATTTCAATCAATTGGGTGACATCCCACATTCCAAAGAGAAAAAAAAAAGGCGAGGAAATTATTATGGAGAGAAAGATAGAGAAGCCTAAGGGAGAGAGAAAGAGAGAGGTAGGGACATCTTAGCGAGAAAGAGAGAGAGAAGCCTGAAAGAGACAAATAATACAGATAGAGAGAGATAAAGAGAGGGGGGAGGTGGGAGAGAGCGAAATGAAACGAAAATCTTGTGAGTGTTTATTGCCGGTTGTGAAGTTGAACTTCAGATGGAAGTCTTAAATTATAAGTTGTAATTTTTTTATAGACTCGAAATAAAAATCCCAAATTTTGACATTATTTGCAGGAAAGGGCAGATTTTGCAGCAGCAATTTTGCCATTATAGTTTATAAATCTTCATTCTATTTTTCAGAAAAAGTATCTGTAAAGAAAGGCATATTTTTAAATTTAATGTGGTGTGGAAAAAATAAATCTACTTGTGCTTGCTCCAGATTAAAGGAACCTATGTTCAATCTACTTACAAGTGCTCCACGGTACATAATAAAGCATGTTTTTTAAATTACTAAGCCAGATGGGGTGGAAAAAATAAATCTACTTGTGCTTGCTCCACGGTACATAATAAAGCAAAAGTTTTTTTAAATTATTAGAGGAAGTTTAGTACTTTGCTCAGCACTTACTGATATTAAGCCAGATGGGTTAACTTAGCAGAGGAGGGCATGCTGGTCAAAGGGTAGAATCTGCCTTTAATTTTTGTTAATTAAGCATGCCACTAAACAAATGAAGAAAAAAGTTACAGCGTCTCATCTGGTTTGAGATTACTCTCCATAAACTATATTTGTTGAAAAATACTTTATCTCATCAGAAAAAATGTCATACCTATTAATCTAAGTCTTACCTCCGTGATGTCTACAAGATAGACAACAGCAAAGTTTTTCATCTTGTCTGCACATTTGTAGAGTGTCTCATCCATGACCATACAGGTGGGGTCCCAGTCATGACCAAAGCGAATCACAACCACCCGATCCTCCTCTGATAGTATGGCCTGATCGACTTGCCAGCCATTGTGAAGATGCTGTAGCATGTACGACATACTTGCGTCTTTAAAAAGTGTGTGTATCTATATATTAATCCAAAAACTGTTGTCTTAATTTTCAAGAAATATCTCCAAAACTCTTATTCACAGCTTGAAGTTGAACTCTTAGAGTAGAGATCTTTCTGAGGTAACTCCTCGACAGCAGCTGAAATATGGGGAAAACATGAATTGAGATTTAAAAGTTTCTGTGCCTGTATACATACAGTATATTAGATCTAAAAAGAGTAACAAAAAATTCACAGGTCGTCTCAAGTCAGAAAAGGATCTAAAATAGAGAACCTAGAGAGTAAAATATATATATTTTTTTTTTTAATTTGACTTACATTGGTTGTCATACAATAACATTGAAGGTCTTAAGAAGAAAAAAATATGAGATAGAGAGAGAGAGAGAGAGAGAGAGAGAGTGTGTGAGTGTGTGTGTTTGGGGGGGGGGGAGTTAAAAGATCTAGAGCAGCTTTGACTTGCTGTGAACCCTTGTAGATCGAGTCAATTGCTCCTCATCACAAACAAAAGCATCAGTTTATAAACGAGATCCTACTACATGCATGCACAACAACTAGGGAAGATAGCATGGGTCATATATTCATTTTAATGAATCAGTGAAGCAGAGGAGATCTAGATAGGCTAAACCAAGAACTGACTTAGCTTTAGTTAGAAAGATGCAACAGGACTCGAAACCGTGTTTTAGTTTGCCCAATGGACTGCATTTAGACTGTCTCTGCTTCTAAGAACGGTGTAGATCTAGATCTACACTCTAGAATATCTAGATTTAGAATCTGTACTTTAAACAAATACATGTAACCCTGTTTCTAACCTTGATAAATGAAAATTACATTAATTTGTACTCGTAGTCTTTGGTCGAGGTCTCGAGTGGGGAAGCCGTTTCGTATAATCGTGACTAGCCTAGTCAAGCCACTCTTCACTCTTCAGCTTTAAAAGTCTCATAACGTTGAATTAACTATGTTGTAAAACGATATCAATGTTTTTAGACGATAGTACAAAAGTCACAAATGAAGTATTGCATCCTACGATAACGATTAATTTTCGATATAACATACAGCTCATTCGTAACTTATCAACACAAGAGTTATCTGTTGTCATTTATAATCAAAACAATCTTAGTCAACCGAACGAGATCCAGATCCTAGATCTATTACTAAATCTATGTATGTACATTGTACAACCTACTTAGATTTTCTGTTCACTGATTCAGGTCTTTAAGGAGGGAAAATTAAAATATAATATTTTCTAGAGCTACTAATCATCATATTACACTAGATTAGATATGAAGCCCAAGGCTAACAATAGATTATTGTATATGCACTGTAGGCATAAAGATTCTATATAGATCTAGATCTAGATCTATATTAGACCTCTAGATTTCTATTGTTTTTTCCTCTTTATTCTGTTTTTTTTTCGACATTTTTGTACTGCATGTGATGTTTTGGGGCCAAATTTTGCTGCACACATTTTATTTGAGTGTTTTTGTCCATTGGCCTGGTCGTCAAAAATAGCTAAGATATCTACAGGTTTACGTTTCCTAGGCCAAAAGAAAGATTTGTACTGTCTTCAGTAGAATAATTGCAATAGACAGTGTATTAGACATAAACCCCATGATATACAGTGGGTATATATAGAAAAATTTTGACCAATAAACTAAAAAGCTTGTTTTCCTCCTGCTTTCAGTACTTCAAATAGATTTAGTGATGGGGCAAAATAACACCAGTCTTGACCATGTTGAGGGCCACACTGAAAATCTACAAGAACAGAATGCGTCCACGGAAAACGACTTCCAGTTTTTAATAGGTGAGATAATACTGATTGCAGGGTTTTCCCTATACCCCCACATTATTATTTAACTATATTGACATAAAATACTATTAATTTTTGTATTGACACCCAATTGCAAATACAAATATTGTGCATTTGTAACCCCTTTTCATATTTTTCGTTAAAATTTCCATTTTTTAAATCCTCATGTCCTCATTGTATTCAATCAATGTCAAGTGCATTATCTTGTTGAAAAATCGGGGTGTGGCTAACATTCTGTATTGAAAACATGTACGTACATAAAATATATAACATTGATAAAATCTTAGTTATGTTCATAAATCACCTAAAATGAATTTTACATTTTCAAAATGAGATTTACCAAAGTTTTGTTTACAAGTTTGTACAGTCATTTCAATTAAAGTCTAAAGAAAGTCTAGTAAACACTGTTGTCAAGCCGAATGGCTTGGTTAGATATCTCATGCCCTCGTAATATTCATAAGTCAACTCAAGTGCATCATCTTGCTTAGTGAGAGTAATTTTTGTGTTTTCAGAGGTATATGTTTGTAGATGCATATAGAGGTATGTTCTTCTGAATACTAATTATGTATGTCTGACAGTATCTAATTTAAACCATGTCACATGTGTATGTAAAATGTACGATTTTTCTCCTTCTCACTTTGATGTATTAATGTCATTAAATTGAACCAAATTTATAATATGTGTATATGTACGGCCAAGGCAAATTTTCCTATGGAATAAGCAAGGTTTCTGTTATCTTATATATTATCTTATCTTATCCAAGAAATCAATAGAATAGGGACACCAGTATCCCAATATCATATTTCTTCTGTAGGACAGAAAGCTTGCAAAGCAATAGCTTTCGTATTCCTTTAAAGCAGTAGGGTACATGTATTTGGGTTGGGTTGTTCTTGTTGTTTTGTGTTTTTTTTCTTTCAAATACGTGTTGTCAATTACCACTGAACATAGCTCTCACTGGACATGCTAAATTGAACCTTGAGCATTGTTAGTCCAAGATAGGGAGTGAGGTCTAGGTAGGCTTCAATTTTGTTACAATAGCACTGGCACAGTGAGTCCTTGATTCTAATAGAAGAACAATTCAACCAAAGGCAGGTAGTAGTTTTATCAAGTCTTTATTTCATCTCTTTCCAATCCCATTAAAAAAAAAAACGTTTTTGACGTCTTGTTTTTATGTATGAGCACTATATACAAAAGCTCAATGAAAGTCAACTCTTATTTTCATTCTGACTTTAAATTGTTTGCAGTATGTAATGTTTAAAAGTTTTAACAGCAGAACATTATTTTTATCTGGGAAGGTTATTACAGTATCAAGAATAAGGAGACACTCTGCAAGCATGGGTCAATGTAAAATATGGGCTTGAAAAACATTTTACATAGATTTCTTGACAGTTAGAAGTAACATACAATTTCTTTTTGTATTGTAAGCATTTAATTTGTAATTTGTAAAGATTCGTTTTGGGAACAAACTCTGATTTTCACTCTGAAATTGCAAAGCTGCATACACAGCTGGAAACTTTAGAGTTGCGACAGGTAATTAAATTTTTTCATTATATATATTATGTATATATTGTTCATTTCAGGTAGACTTGAGGACTTGCCTAACTCTGCTCGGAGATTGTTCAGTCTGGGCAAGCAGTATTTGACAACAGGGTCAAAAGATGGAGGTGCTGGGGAAGATAATTTCTGTTCTCTGTTCAAGGTGTATCATCCACCACAAACAGGTTAGTCTCTTTGTACAGCATCTTACATGCACTATACTCTTTGACTGTACTTGGGTCAAACGAAGTTTCCTTTTATAGCCGGCTTGAGTAAAAAAAAAAAAATAAAGGCTTCCTAAACTTTGAATACTGAGTACCTCAATCAAGACATTTTTCATATCTAAGGCCTGATGAAAACTGCCAAGTGATATTCATCCAAAGCATTCCATAACAAATGTTCTATGGGTTGTAAAGCTAAAGACAATACATGTAGTTAAAAAGTAAGTGTCTTCCATTTAAATTGGTGTGCATCAAAGAGTTCAACTCAAGAAAACAGCCACCTTTGTCTATTCCTAGATCCTACTTCCAAAATATCAGTATAAGAATGCATGTGCTATAGGCTAGTTTTTTTTATTGTTGTTGGTTTTTTTTTAAATCAGAGTGAGACTCCTTTTCTGAAAATTCTGTAGAACATCACCTTTCCTTGTGTAACAAAATATTGTTTGCACTTCTGAAATCACAGCCAGGGAACATTCTCCTGATGAGCAAGGTTCCAGTGTGCAGGGAGTAAACTCTGGAATGTTGGACACCCCTCTGAGAAAATCTGCACCATTGCATCACTTCCAAACTTTTGTTCAGTGGAAAGCTGCTCAGGACTTGAACAATTTCTACTCCTTGTGTCTTCCCAAACGACAAAACATTTACCTGCAGCCCATAAATGCTTTCCCAGAATTTGTGCACTCATTTAGCTTAAAGAGCCAAAGTCTGGAGTTGGGTTTGTTTGAGACCGTCCAGGCGTTCCTGCAAGTTTTTTTCTGTGGCTTGGAAGTTCTGACTCTCCCTCCTGTGACAATCGATGACACCAAAGAAGAAGTCAGAACTCGGGTTCATCCAGTCACAGAAAATCAACAGCTATGTGTGAATGACCTTTACCCATTCCTACAAAGGCTGCTTCCTCTCAATGGGCTGTGCATTATGGGAATAAGCTGGACAGACATTTACCCTGAAGGTCACAACTTTACTCTTGGGGAAGCCTCTGTTCAACACAGAGCTGCCTCAGTCAGCTTTGGACGATTTGAATTTAAAGATTTTAATGCCTCGACATATAAGGATATTGAGCAGATAGATGGAGCTGTTCTATGGAAACTTCTTAAAGTATGTACTGTTCTTTTTATCAATGTATTAAAATAGGACATAATCCATTCTGTTACTGTAATAACTAAAATTGTCAATGTTGATCTTTTAAACTCTTTATATGTAATCCTCTGCCTATAAATTTATTTGCATCATTTATTTGAATTTTCATTCTGGTTTTTACTTCACTGACTATAACTCTCTCTCTCTACCGCTATTCCCCTACACCGTTTTTCAGTCCTCTTCACACGAGCTGTGTCACCTGCTGGGTCTGCAGCACTGTACATTCTTCCAGTGCGCCATGAACGAGAGTGCCAGTGTGGGGGAAGCCATGGACCAGCCGCTCTTTCTGTGCCCGGTGTGTCTGCGCAAGCTGCAGAAAGCTTGCGGGTTTGACGTCCTTGAGCGATACTTGTTGCTTCAGAAATTCCTGACTGGCGTTGCTGATCAGATGCCCGATGAGATCAAATTCCAGGAGTGCCTAAAGTGGTTGGATAAGTGTATATCTTATCTCAACTCCTGACATGTTACATGGCTTTACTTGTATGAACTTTGTATGCCATGGAGTCTTGGCACGATTTTTTAAAAATATTTTACGTACTGTTTTTGCCAGATGTCCATGGTTATTGCGGCAATCATGTCACTTTTTCAGAGAGGTGGAAAAAAAAATAAGTGAACACTACTTTCAGTCATGAAACCTTTAACAAAGACAATTGTCCCATTTTGTTAGTGTTTTTTTCTGAAATGATTTAGTAATTTTATTTTTGTATTCTTACACATTTTTCACAGATGTGGACATGATTTCCAATCTTGTTTACCGGTACTTAAAAAAGATAAAATTGTATTTAGTGACATGCCCAAAAATAATTAGATAAAATCGGAAATGTTGATCAAAACTTCTACACTCAACACAGGGTCTTTGTATAATTTTTGTCTTTCATGTCATAATAAAAACATAGCAAGGTGTTGCACCTTTGAATTTAAATTTTTATTTATATTGTTAATCAAAATAACCTTTGTATGTTGATTTTTTGTTTGTTTGTTTTGGGGTTGTTGTTTTTTTTTTTTGCATTGTTAGAAAACAATTGTTTAAAAATGCTTGAAATAAGGAAATGACTCTTAAAAAATTAATAAAAATAATTGAAACTTGATTTGGGTTGACTTAGCACTCATAAGTGGTCTTATTACTAACTATGTTCACAAATTCTGCACTATGAACAATTATAAAGACATTAAATGTGATCTTTAATAAAAATAAAAATATAAAAAGGTAACCCTTGCACAAATGTTTAGTGTATTTGGTATAAGGATTGCTTAGTTCCAACAATCCATTTATAAGAACAGGTACTGGTGCAGAGGAATTTTTCCTTGCTGCTTGATACATTCTCAAACTTAATATTAAAGAGTACACTTCTACAAATTTGTCCAGATATTTTTCCTGGACTTGTACTGGTCCCTGGCTGCTTGTTACACTATTAGCGATGTACTGTTTCTTCATGTGTTACCACTACAGAATTCTATTGAAATAGTTTTACAGGAGGCTTACACGTTGAGATCACTCCTAAATACAATTTGTAGACACCAAGCTATCTTTTTGGACATGTGATGAGAAGAGAAAAGCTGGAACATCTTATGACTACTGCAATGGTTGGAAAGAAGCACAACATAAGAAAAACACGAGAAAAAAACAATGCACAGACAAACAAAATGGTTTAAATTAAGAAAATAAACGGATTCGTTGAAAACAGCGAAGGATTGGGAAGGGGAATGATCACCAACGCTACATACAAAGCACTGTCCTTGATGGATGAATCATTGTCCTCATTGAAAACACTTGCTAAAATTGTACAATATATTTACAGAAATATTTAGGATAATAAACCAGGCTATGATCATCCAATGAGAATGATGATCAGAAAGGTGGATCTTAATTGTTTTCTTTTAAGCAATGGAAAGTGTAAAGTTAATCTCCAATATATACCACATCATTTATTTGATTATTTCTATTGGAGAGAATGTTTGTGTTCAATAAAATTTAATGACCATTAAAAAAATCAGACGACAATGAATCATACTTTTGGTTTTGTTTCTTCTTTTTTATATAAAAAAAAAATATTGTGTTATGTCTAAAAACAGATTATTATTATGAATAAAATAATCAAATCCGTATTCTGTGGTAAAAAATATAGTTATAATATTTAAAGCTAATAGTGATAATGATAATAATAATAATAATAATAAGAAGAAGAAGAAGAAGAATGATGATGATGATAATAAGAAGAAGAAGAAGAACAATGATGATGACGA